>CM024762.1:139432473-139500087 GCA_014218235.1 Colocasia esculenta | reverse complement strand
AAAAAAAACCTACTGTGATATATGCATGTATGAGGTATGTGGTGTTATTTGCTGAGTCTTTTAGACTCATTCCTTGCTTCGGCATACAGGTTTAGTAGGTGATACACCTTTGGAGGAGACGTGGGGAGTGACTCCGAGCGTGGCGAGTAGCCTGGTGGAGTCGTCATCGTGACATTTTGCTTTCATTGTATGTATTGAGGCATTGTAATGAAACTATTATGTAATTGTGGACAAGCTATGTAATCTGATTTTTAGCACTTTATTTACGTGGACTTTGGTTATCTTTAAATTGTCATTTGAATCATGTATGTTAAATGTGGATGATGAAATGAAGACAAGTAGTTCTTTTCTTTCCACTACTCTGTATTTATATTTATGAGCATCTCAATCGTATATTATTGTTTGGGTAAATGTCCCACTGTGATGACATTCATTATACTGACGTGGATTGGTATAATCGTACCGGTATAAAGAGGGTCGTCGCACCTAGAAGGGCTATAACACAAGTCTAACAGAATATGTAAGGGAAAGAAACGTCAACTACCGAACTAGAAGCGCACACTCAGAAGCAGAAAGAAGAGCAAGTCCGCAGTGTATCACTCTAGATATAGTCCCAACACACGCACACTAGTACAAGTAAAAAAGGGAAGGATAGAGCCCTTAGGGGCATACCCCGAGGGTGAAGTACAACTGTAGGGGGAAACCACTGCTAGCTGCAGGGATGACACCTACCGCCCCACCTACTCCACCCGACTCGTGCCCTGCCGCTGTTGAGAAGTCTCACCTGGGAAAAGGAAGGGATGAGCTTCACAACAGAAGCTCAGTAGGGACTACCAATCTCCTACTGGCTCTAATAGGCAGAAGAATATATATATATATATATATATATATATATATATATTATATATATATATACAATTAATTAAATAACAACAATTATATCTTCTACTCTACAAGGGAAAGTGCGAAGCAAAGCTACTAACTAGAAACAGTACGAAAGGACACCACGGTCGGAAACTCCATAGAACCTGCACGACGTGACCACTACACGGATGGCAACATAGACATAGCGAATTCTACCTGGACAAGAGACACTAGCTACGGAAGCCGCTACCACTAGTCAACCGGTTAGGTGCATCCACTGGCATCTTATCCTCGACCCAGGTCCAAACCTCCACTCTCTTCAGAGTGGGGGTGTAATATCCCAAGATATAGAATGATAAATAGTAAGAAACAGTCGAGAAAACATAATGCAGTTTGTGGGTGGATGAAGAGATTAAGCAAATTCGGGTCTATCTAAACCTGACTGAAAATATACTAAAGGATATTGTTACTAGTAAAGGATATTGCTAATTATAAATAATAATGATATTGTTAAAGGATACTACTAAAGAAAATGGTAAGAGTAAATGTTGATACTAAAGGTTAGCATATTGGTAAAGAATGAGGATAAGGATATGGATATATCCCTGTTCACACTGAGTCTGAAATTAAAAAAGAAGAAAAAGTATAAATGTAAATAGGAAGGGCATATCTACAATTATAAAAATATGGGGTTCTCATGTAATTGTCAAATTTTACAGGGACCCTAGTGAAAACTCTGGAGACCCCGTAGACTCAATCAGATTCCTAATCGGATGTCATTCGGGGCCTGAACGACCGATCGGGGGGTTAGGAATGGATATATCTCTAATTTCTAAGAGTCAAAAGTAAAAATGTTAAAGACACAAAAGTTAGGAGGACAAGTGAAATAGTATTTTAAAATCCTAGAAATTCCTAGAAAAATCAAGAATTCCCTAGAATCATCTAGAAAGGGACATTGTCCCAATCTAGGGGATCCTTATCCCTTAGGGACACTTGTCCCAATCTAGGGGATCCTTATCCTTAGGGACACATGTCCTCATCCTAGAGGGCCCAAGGGGGTGCCCCTCTCTCTCCTCTCCCCTATAAATACCCCCCTTCCTCCTCCCATTCCATCCATCCAAGTGAAGAGGGGGAGGTTATGTTAGAGCTCTAGAAAGAGTAAAGAGAGAAAGAGTGCCCGATCTTGGGGGAAATTCTATCGAAAAGGTAGGTTCTTTTAAGTTAGTTCTAGATCCCTCATGAGTGAAAATGTTGCTGGCTGTGTTCTTCTTTTCCCTTACTACGTTAGTGCGCTGTCGGTTCGTTTCCTCGGAATCTCCCGCTACGTCGAAGTACTGCCGGTTCGATTTCTCGGAATCTCTCGCTACGTCAGAATGCTACTGATTCGGAGTCCCTCTATCTTGTAATTCCATCAGTATGTATCCTTGAGATCCTTTGCCATGCCTGAACTCTACCGGTTTCTTTTCTCGAAACCCTTCTTTGTGCCGGAACGCTGCCGATTTGTCTTCTTGGGATTCCTCTCCATGCCGGAGTGCTACCAGATTGTTCAGTAAGGACCCTTTATCCATGCCAGAATACTGCCGGATTGTTTAGCGAAGATCCTTTCCCGTGCCGGAATACTGCCGGATTGTTTAATGAAGATCCTTTTCCGTGCTGAAATACTGCCGAATTGTTCGCTCAGATTTTATATTATGTCGGGACTCTACCGGAGTGAAGCCAGATTCCTTTACCTTTGAAGCTTCTACAGCCTTTAGCTCTTCAGGTAGGTTCCTCCCAATCCCTTCTAAGTCATCAGTTAGTAGTTAATAATGTTAATGATCTTGGTTTTGATATAATCTTTGTGTAACTTCCTTCTGTGCTCCTTGTCGTGACCTAATGTGCTTCATCAGTGATAACCTTTTACTGGATCCTTGTTAATTTCATGATTGGTACTCTTAATGTTCTTAGTGAATATAAGATTAAATGGTAATAACTTTAGTTAGTAAAGCATTGAGTGAATTCCTAATGAAGTGTACCTGTGATTCATGATCATCATCCTTCGTGTCTTCCATTATGACCGTAGTTCTGTAATAATTCGTGTTGTTGATTCCACAATTTATTGTTAGCACCTTAATCCTCTTTATCGTGATTAATTCTTAAACTAAGTTCCTACTATATGTCTGGAAGCGATAATCAATGTTTAATAAAGCACTGGTTCAGAGTATCCTTGGATTTCCCATCATCGTGTTAACCTTATCTCCAGCTTACATGTCTCCAATACAATCTTAACTTGACCTCCTTTTCTGATCTAATTACTGTTGTATACTTATTTCCTTAAGATTCTCACATGTGCTCTGAACCAACCCTTGAATCTCTTGACCAATTAAGTGAATACATGAATTGTCAGCAAGTACTTAAGTGGGGTCTTTAACCCGAAGTTGACCTTATGCCAAGCAGGGGGCTCGGTCTAGTCCTAAAAGATCCAAACACTCTTAGTGCCCAGTGGTACCATATGGGGGGGCGATGGTCAGTGAGTTGGGCTTGACCTAGTCTTGGGAAGATCTCGAACGTCCTTAGTGCCCAGTGGTACCATATAGAGAGTGATGACTGGTGCAGCATACACCACAAGTGAGTGTTCTCGATTGACTTGCTTGATAGTTCATCGTCTCATGATCAATTATGTGAAGTAGTTCATAGTATATCTAAGTGTGTGTTAATCATGAAGTGTTCAGTGCTTGATAGTTCATTGTGTCATGATCAATTATGTGAAGCAGTTCATAGTATAACTAAGTGCGTGTTAATCATGAAGTGTTCAGTGCCTGACAAGTTCATTCTATCGTGATTGATTGTGTGAAACAATTCATAGTGAATCCAAGTGCGTGATAATCATGAAGTGTTCAGTGACCAGTTCTTGAGTAATCTAACATTTCTATTATAGCATTCCTGTACAATCTTGTTACGTGAAATCCAATTACTGATCGATCTCTTGCTCTTGTCTTGCGTGAATTCCAGTGTTCACCTCTCCAGTGATCATATAGTATCAATGCTTGAACTCGTGCTTATCTTGAGTGAAATCCAATGTGCACCACCCCAATAATCATATACTATTGTTAAATGAACTCATAAACATTATCTTTCTGCAGTCGCTAATTAATTTCTCATGTTTACTTACATGATAAATCCATTACAGTAAAGTATATGTGTGCTATTCGTGAAAAGTAATTAAAGAAAAATCTCATGAGTTATCTAGTTCCATCCTAACGGTTGTGCATACAATTTCTTAACAATGTTTAGTAGCTACGTTTTGATTATTTCACTCTGCTAGTAACTTCTATTACCATGTAGTATTCCTATTTAATAAAATCCTAGTGTATTATCTCACCGTGATTTTTACATCTATGATAGTGAACTATTGTTCCGCTCTCGTTACCCTGGATTTCTTTAACTTTATTAACTACTAATTGAGGTTTAAGAATTGATTAGGGGTAATCTACTGGGCATTTTTATGCTCATTATTTTATTAACATTTTTTAGGAAAAATTTTCAAGTGTAAGATAAAGTGGTCGGGAAGTGTGCTGAGCAGTTGAACCCTTCGTTATTCAAGTGAGTTTCTCTTTTACCGACTCATCTGTTGCGCCTCGTCTTCTTCTGTTGCCATAACGTCGGGGCGTGACAGGGGGCAGGAGCACAGAGTACACAACAGTAACCGCCATAGTCGGGCCGGACTACAGTCCCACGCTTGGCCTCTCCAAGTGGTTCCAGGGCCACAAAGAGCAAGGCTGTGAGAAGAAGGACTGGCTGGCCTGCACTGGGTAGAACTCCGGCCGTCCTCAGTGTCCCAGACCAACCAAGAGAGCTTTGCAAATGACTCGATGCCGCTGTCCTAACCACCGTTTTCCCCTCAACTCCAGAGTCCATGACTCGAGTATGCTCGTCGCCCCGAACGCTCTCTCTAAGGCGCATGAGGACGGGGGTCCCCAAGCAAATGGTAACAACCTCTCTCACGGGACAAGCCCTCAGGTGCCGAGCACTAGGTGAACGACTAGTGTAGGACTGTACTAGGAACTAGCACTGGTGCCATGGGTACAGAAAGAACCAGATACGGCGAAGACTCCATGAGAAATGGAACTCCGCAAGACTTACCTGTCTCTAGCGCTGTCGCGACGCATCGGGCCATCGCGATGCTGTTGCGACGCCCAAGGCCGTTGCGACCATGTCGCAACGCTTCAGAGTGTTGCGATGATGTCGCAGCGGCCTCGCCGGCCGCGACATCATCGCGGCCTCTATAGCGGTCGCGATCTCAGCCGAGAGGGGT
This sequence comes from Colocasia esculenta, assembly GCA_014218235.1. Classification (NCBI taxonomy): domain Eukaryota; kingdom Viridiplantae; phylum Streptophyta; class Magnoliopsida; order Alismatales; family Araceae; genus Colocasia; species Colocasia esculenta. The sequence continues at coordinate 139,494,929 of CM024762.1, read as the reverse complement.
CCCAGTACAGTCCTCCGAAGGACCACCCCAAAATTGATACAAACCATCCATAGGGGGAGGGGAGCATGGAAAACACTAGGAAAGCATGTAAATGCAACAAAACCACCCTTAAACTCCATAAAACATGGATTACAAGGAATCTACGCTCGAAGGAAACCTCACTCACCAAGAGCATGATCCTCACACATCCCACGACCCCAAACCACGGAGAAACCACCATCTCAAGAGGGAGGGGAGCATGCTAGGACGAGTGGGAGATGATGGTCCCTACCTCAAGGAGTAGAGCCGATCCGTTGGGGCCTTCACGTAGGAATGGCCACCACCTCCTCGCTCCAAGCACCACGAGCACATCCCCTACATGATGGAGATGACAACTCCTCACCACGGGCACCACGAACGCCATGAACCATCGGAGAACACGAGAGAGCTCGGGAGAGGAAAAAGGAAGAAGAAGAAGAAGGAAGGGAGAGAGGGGGAAATGGAGCGCCGGCCTCGGTTTTAAACCGATGGGCCCTGAGACGCGACGGGTCGGCCTGGCGCGACAACAAGCATGTTGCGATGCCCCCGGCATCGCAACCCCAAAAGGCGGTCAAACATCGAAGACCGGGAAACTAAAACGCGATGGTCTGCCAGGTCGCGTCAACGTTGTACGCACCTGACACCTGACAAAGCCATTCTGATAGAAAGACATCGGTCAAATCGGTCAGAAAGACAGTCGTGATGCCATCAGACGCCGCGTCAAGAACGCGACGCCCACCTCCGTTGCGACCATGTCGCGACGGCCAGGTGCTCCGTGTCCCGAAGCCTGTTGCGACGGGCTCCCCTGGCGCGACCATGTCGCGACCAGGGTGCCTGTTGTGACCGTGAGGACCGGGCCAAGAGCCCAAGAGGGCCGGGTCTTACATGCCACCCTCCTTAAAGAAATTCATCCTCGAAACTCCTTAAAGAAATTCATCCTCGAAATTAAAAGAAACTCAGTTTCAATAGGAAGCAACATAAAAAAGGGAAAACACATACCGATCACTCAAACAAATTCGGGAACTACTCTCTCATCTTATCTTCGCGCTCCCAAGTGGCCTCACTACCAACACGGTTCTCTCAAATGACTTTGACCAGCAAAATCTGCTTCCTACGCAACTGCTGCACTCTGTGGTCTACAACTCTGACCGGGTACTCTGGCACTGACAAGTCTAGCGCTACCTCAAGCTGTGAGTAGTCCAACACGTGTGATGTGTCTGCAACGTACCTCCTGAGCTGCAAAATGTGAAAAACACTATGCATGCCTGCCAACTCTGCCAGAAGACACAACCTGTACGCGCCCTCTCCGATCCTCTCTGTGATGGGGAAGGGTGAGCTTTCCCTTTCTGCCAAACCTCATAACACCCTTGGTCGGCGAAACCCGTAAAAACACAAGGTCACCCACGCTGAACTGCAACGGCCTTTTGTGGGCATCTGCATAGCTCTTCTGTCTGCTCTGTGCTGCCTGACTAAATTGACTATGTCTACACACTGCTGCACCATCTCTGGTCCCAAAAGTAGCCTCTCACCCACTTCAAACTAGTGAAGTGGTGTCTTGCACGGCCGACCATACAAAGCCTCTTATGGTGACATTCTAATGTTCGAGTGGTAACTGTTGTTGTATGCAAACTCTACCATCGGAAGGTGGACTCCCAAGTGCCACCCATGTCCAAGCAACAAGCTCTCAACATATCCTCTAAAGTCTAACTAGTCCTCTCTGACTGACCATCTCACTGCGGGTGATATGTTGAACTCTGCCTCAACTCTATACGAAGAGCTCTCTGCAAACTGCGCCGAAACCCTAAAGTGAACCTCGGATCTCTGCCGGAGACGATAGAAACTGGGCTTTCGTGCAACGGAACAACTTGGTCCATATACAGTCTGGCAACCTATCCACTAACCAAGACATCCTAACTGGAAGGAAGTGCACTGACTTGGTCAACCTATCCACAATCACCCAGATACCATCATGCCTTTGCGGAGTACGGGACAAACCAACTACAAAGTCCATGGTGATGTCGTCCCACTTCCACTCGGGATGGGCAACGACTGCAGCTCACCACCAGGACGGTGATGCTCAGCCTTCACCTGCTTACAAGTAAGGCATCGAGTGATAAACTCTGCCACGCCCCTCTTCATCCTTGGCCACCAGAAGAACCTCCTCAGCTTATGGTACATCTTAATGGAACCAGGCACGCATCACAGGGAACATACAATCTACCTCTGAACTTGACCTCATTGTCCTCGTCTAGCTCAACATTTGACATCTATAAAATATCTGCCAACTCTATATATGCCTGTTGTGCCTCCAGCATCTGACGGTACACTGACGGGCGAACTAACAAATTGGTCATCACTACATAGTCTCTATACTTCGAAGGGCAAAAAACTCCCTAAGACAAGTCCTCAAACAACTGCCACTCTTGAACCATCAACGAACTCAAGTGAACACGCCTGCTCAAAGCATCTACTATGACGTTAGCCCTTCCCAGGTGATAGGAGAGGGTAAGGTTGTAGTCCTTCAAATACTCTATCCATCTGCGCTACCTTAAGTTGAAATCCTTCTGAGTGAAGATATACTGCAAACTCTGATGGTCGGTGAAGATCTCGAACACCTCGCCATACAAATAGTGCCTCCACAACTTTAGAGCGAACATCACTACTGCTAACTCTAAGTTGTGGGTAGGGTAGTTCTCCTCATGCTTCTTCAACTGCCGAGAAGCATAGGCAACCACCCCACCATGCTGCATCAGCACTGCACCCAAACCTGACCTCGAAGCGTCGGTGTAGACCACAAAACCTTCGCTGTCTGACGGCAAGACTAACACTGGTGCTGAAGTCAACCTCGTCTTCAGCTCCTGGAAACTCTGCTCGCAGTCCTCAGTCCAAACAAATCTGGCCTCAAGCCTGGTCAATCTGGTCAACGGCTCTGCAATCCTGGAAAAGTCCTAGATAAACCTCCTGTAATAGCTTGCCAAACCCAGAAAACTGCGAACCTCTGACACTAAAGTGGGCTGCTCCCAAGACAACACTACCTCAACCTTGGCAGGGTCCACTGCCACACCAGAACCTGAGATCACGTGCCCAAGAAAGTGCACCTCCCTTAGCCAAAATTCGCACTTGTCGAACTTGGCATAAAGTTGGTGACTCTGCAATGTCTCTAGCACGATCCTCAGATGCTCCTCATGCTCCTTCTCAGAAGCCGAGTAGACCAGAATGTCATCTACATAGATGACCACAAACCTATCCAGGTACTCACTGAACACTGCATCAAATCCATAAAAGCTGTTGGCGCGTTCGTGAGCCCAAACGGCATCACGATGAACTCAAAGTGACCATACCTCAAACAGAAAGCTATCATGCCAACATCTGACTCTCTGATCCTCAACTGGTAGTAGCTTGATCTCAAGTCGATTGAAAACACCTTAGCTGACTGCAACTGATCAAACAAGTCATCGATCCTGGGCAACGGATACTTGTTCTTCACTGTTACCTGGTTCAACTGCCTATAATCGATGCACAATCTCAACTTGCCATCCTTCTTTCTTACGAACAGCATGGGCGCACCCCACGGCAAACGACTCGGACGGATAAGACCCAACTCAAGAAACTCCTGAAATGGAGCTTCAACTCTTGCAACTCAGCCAGAGCCATCCGGTAAGGTACCTTGGACAAAGGCACATCCCAGGCAAAAGTGTTGCCCAGTTGACAAGCCCAGAGGGGGGGTGAATGGGTCTTTTAAAAAATATTTCATTAGTACCTGTACTTAAAAACATTCACACAAAGACGTTCTTCGATGAAGGTTAGTGACAGTTAGTTCAAAGAGCAATCACACAAGAAAAAACAACCACACAACACAGAAATTATCCTGGTTCAGACCTCCTCTCCTTAGGAGTCCTACGTCCAGTCCCTGAGCAACAACTCAGGATTCCACTAACAAGGGTACAGTCCCCATATGGACACTACAACACCCAGCTCAGCTGGTCTTCCTTCACACGAAGGGAATTACCACCACCCTGGATACCCCACCAGGTCTCCTTCATAATAGAAGGGAACAACAACACCCTGGATACCCCACCAGGTCTTCCTTCAACACAGAAGGGAAAACCACAGCAAATGTAAGCAGTAAAAACAAGCCCCTAGATCAAGCTTCAACAAGCTAAGATCTGAAGCAAGCAGGATTGAGAGTAAAGATCTAGAAACAGAGTAGACTCTCAGAACTACACGAGCTCTCTCAAGATTTTCACTACAGTGTGGAGAGCAAAGAGCAACACGAGAAGGAATGAGGTTCTTGGCTCTAGAATTCTATCAGAAGATTTGAATTGCTTGTACGTCGATCATTCATTGCTTCTTCTGAACTTCTGTCTTGTATTTATATCTCCATTTGAAATACGGCCGTTGAAGTAACTGTTGTCTCTTAGATTGGTAGACTTTAGACTGCTTGACATTTGGAAGCTTCAACACTCTTTTATCCAGTTGAGCACGCAAAGAGATAAGGTCTTCTGGCGTCTATATGGTCCAACATTGTATGACATAATGTCTTTAGGACCCTGCACATATTAAATGCTAGAACAGTACACAGCTAGGCTGTCTCTTGTTGTCAGTAAACGTTGATGTGAATATTCAACAAAATAGCAATACCAATAGCTTGTTCTAAAAGATATTGACAGAATATGCACGATATGAAAATATATTATCTGCATGCATGCAGAGATACGTTCTGTCTTCATTAAATGCACAGCAGTCAGACAACTAAGAGAAGACTTTGACTATTCAACGCTTTAAGAGATAAGATAAATATCAAGTCGATATAAACCATAAAGTCGTTGTCTATATGACTTATGAAATCGTTATGAATACCAACAAGTCATTATAGAGAGCAAATCGTTGTATTCATTAAGGAGTCATTATGAATACTGAAGAAAGTTATAGAGAGAAAATCGTTGTATTCATAAAGGAATCGTTATGAATACTGAAGAAATCTTATAGAGAGCAAATCGATGTGTTCAACGAAGAAATCGTTATGAAGACTAACAAATCGTTATGAAAAGTAAGTCGATGTGTTCAACGAAGAAATCGTTGTGAAGACTTAACAAATCGTTATGAAAAGCAAGTCGATGTGTTCAACGAAGAAAATCATTATGAACACTTAACAAATTGTTATGAAAAGCAAGTCGATGTGTTCAACGAAGAAATCGTTGTGAAGACTTAACAAATCGTTATGAAAAACAGTCGATGTGTTCAACAAAGAAATCATTATGAACACTTAAAGAATCGTTACGACGGGCAAGTCTTTACGAGTTCTAAAGAAATCGTTACGATGACTTAAAGAATCGTTACGACGGGCAAGTCGTTACGAGTTCTAAAGAAATCGTTACGATGACTTAAAGAGTCGTTGCGACGGGCAAGTCGTTACGAGTTCTAAAGAAATCGTTACGATGACTTAAAGAATCGTTACGGGAACGACTTGTTTGAAACCACATGATATCTCAGCCTTATAAAGAAATTGTTATGATATCAAACGTTATAGCTCTATTGAAATCGATACACCATAAGGAAATCGTTGTGGCTTTCAACAGGAGTCGGTGTGGACTTAGAGAAATATGATCTTGAAATGATTAAAGCTTCAGAAAGGTAATACTTACCAATATTGGCTTGTTTGACCTTGGTATATTTCCTTTACTTAAGACTTATGAAATATGTGTTAGAACTTTTTGATAGGGTTTTGTTTGGTTTTGTTAATCACCAAAAAAAATATATAATAATTAAAATTACATGGGGACAGACTGAACATCAATCTCCCCCTTTTGGTGATGACAAAACTGAACAATAAGTAAGAATAAATAATCTGAATATTTGCATAATGTATTTCAGACATGCTAAGTATTTTTTCTCCCCTTAACAATAAGCATGAATAGTAACAAAAATATGAATATTTCTGGAATGTATTTCAGACATGCTAAGTATTTTCTCCCCCTTTTTGTCATTAAGCAAAAAGATAATCTGAGACAAAAATGAAGAGAAAAGATAAGCAGAGATAAGCAAATGTAGTTCATTCATTCTGAGGAGGTACAAGTAAGTAATAAGCAGGGGAAAAGAGAGGCAAAATGAGAAATAATCTCTCAGGCCTGCTCTTCCTGCTTCTCAAAGAAATCTTGAAGGGTCCAGGGCCAACATTATAATTGGTCCCATAGAGGGAGCCATTCTTTTGAGGTGAAGGACCAACTGAGCTTCAAGGAAATCATGGTACGGATCTCTGTCCAAGGATATCTTGTAGTAGGTGACTTTTCCAAAGCTAGCACAAGCAAGAAACTGATTAAGGAAATAGGATAGAAGATCTGTCTATGCTTCAATTCCTGGTGCATGGCGACATAGGCTTTGTACATTTCCACCCAAGTTTGAAGAGGATCATTTACAAGGTGGAGGGAATTCATGTCCAGAAAGGTTGCAGCTGAGATTGGAGGGTGGCCTTCCTTGGCTAAGGTAGCATTTGTATCCGACAATTTCTGAGCAGATAAGGGATAGAACTTGGCCCAACCTGCAAGTGTCAGTCTTTCACATTCTGACAAGGCAGGGGCTAGAATCTCAGCACGGATGTGGCCTAGGTGGTACTCTCTAAAGATAAATTTGAGGAAAGCTACCACACTGCCCTTCTGAACTTTGATTCTGCCCATCCCTCTCGCAAAACGTTCAAAAATAACTGAGCCCACTGGTGTATCCATGAGCAAAGAGTGAAGAGGAGGAAGATATGTAGCCTCTGGCAGCTGAAGAGTAGCAAAGTCCACTTGAATTGTTGCAGTGCCATGCTCAGATCCAAGATTTCGGATGGCTTGCTGAACTGACTGAGCTGGACTCAGGTAAATGATGAAGATACCTATAATCATTAAACATCTTGAATTCATGATCAGCTTGATCTCTTTCTGGATGAAGGGAGCCCAGATGTTGGAATGGTGGAGCAGAAACCATTCTGACAAGGTGAGAGAGTGATCCCTGGGAGGAAAAACTTCAGATCTGGCAGAGAGAAACTGTTGTAGAGTACTTTATTGAGCGTGCCCATTCTTCTTCAGAGAAGGATTGAGCAGAAGAGAAGATCTTGTTCCTTACAAACTTGCAAGAGAGGTGTAAGGTAGGATGGTGTGAAGATGGTCAGAAAGGTTTAGGAAAGAAAGATTGAAGAGGGTGGCAAAGACAACTTGGTGAGGTATTCCCTGTAGAGGCTTATTTTTAGTGACCTCTGTGAGAGGAAAACCACAAGGGAGGATACAATGGATTGAAAGATGAAGAGGAGGTTTTTCTTTTCTTAGAGGGAGGACAGGAAGGATCAGAGACATGAATATGCTCACCAACTTTGAGAATAGAGCCAAGAATGGTGTCCTCAAATTCGTCTTGATGGGGCTCAGATAGGGACCATCAATTGAGCTCCTTCTGGGATGATGGTGATGAAGGAGGGAGGAGTATGAGGATGAAGAAGGGATGGTGGATGAGAAGAGGTGTGATGAGATGGTCCAGCTGATGATGAGGGACCAGAGGAGGAGGCGCCAGCTGATGATGAGGTGGAGGAACCTCAAAGATAGGAGGAGGTGGAGGAAAGGGTGTTGAAGATGCAGGAGGTGAGGTGGAGTGAGAGGAAAAAGGTGTTGGTGGAGATGTTTCTAGGTTGTGGTTGCTTAAAGGTTGGAGGTGCAGGTGGAGCAGTGGAGGCTGAAGGAGGAGAGGAGGAGCAGGGGTTTGAGAAGGAGAAGAAATTGGGGACACTAGATCTAGAACAGGTTCTTCTACTGGAATCTGCTTGTTCCCTGCCTGCTCGGATGGTCCTGACCCTTCAGCTGGAGGCCCTGATGGCCCTTGCTCCTGAACTGAGGGCCGGATGGCCCTGACTCCAAAGGTACTTCTTCTGAAACCATAGATGGCCCTTCCATTTCTGCAGCTGATGTAGAAGGAGTCTCAGAAGATGGAGGTGCTTGAGCTTTTATGGCTTGCAGAACTTCTGAAAGTAAGTCCTTCATAGATCCCATTTCCTGATTGAACCATTCATTGCATTCCTTACTTGAAATAGCTCTTTTTGAGGTGGAGGCCTGGCTCATGAAAATTGAATTGACATCAGACTGCAAAGAGCACATGATTTCTCCTTGAATATCTAGTCTTTCTATGACAAGCTTCAGTTATATCACAATCTTCTGCCTCTGGGTCCTTTGATATGGAGCATCTGCAAGAAGAGGAAGTTATGGAGCAACTTCCTTCCTTTTCTCCTTGGCTTGGTTCACAGGAGCCTGTACTTCATCAATATTGGCATCCTCATCAGATTCTGAGGAGCTAGCCGTTTCCCCATCTCGGAAATGTCTTCTGGGGGGTTTTCAGTGCTCTCCCCCTAAGGTATGCCTTCATTTCCATCCAATGAAGTGCCTAAACGGAGGTATCTGCCATTGGTACAGAGGTTTCTTCTGGGATATTTGGGCTGACATACTGCTCCCCCTCAATAGGAGCATTTTCTGCAACACTTCCTTGTTCCCCTGAATGGGAGCTTCTTCCATCACAAGTACTTAACATTGTGGCCCACTGCCACGGATTCTGATATTTGAGGCTCACTAACATTTTGCTCCTCATGGCTGGGAGCATCTTACAGCTGCTTCTTCAAGGTGGCCGGATGCCACAACTTCTTCCACTACAGCTCTGCTGGTGCCACTGAGGCTTCCTCTGCACTTTCTCTTTCCAATTCTACTACAACTGATGATTCTGGTGCCTTCTGCTGCGGATGCAACTTCAGCTAGTGCTCCTGCTGCTGGTTCTGCTGAAAATTCTGGCTCAAAAACTACTGCTTGAGTTGAAGTTGATTCTGGTGCATCTGGTGTCACTGCTGCTGCTGCTGCTACTTCTGCTTCTGATGTGGTCACTGGTGCTGCTACTGCCACTGTGCTGGTGCTACCACTTCCTCTGGCTGGACTTCAGGGGCTTCGCCAATTATAGCCTCGCCCTCAGCCACTAAGGTCTTGGTCCATACACCATAATGATTGAGAAACCACTTTTTCTAAGATTTCTGGACCTAATGCTCTAGGCCATCTTCTCAACTACTGCCCCAGATAGGTCAACACCAAAGTGTTTGAAAACCTGGTAAGCAAGTGAGCATAAGGCAGAGATACATTGAGCTTGCTCTTGGTGTCCCAAATCTGATCACGAGCAAACTTCATCCTCTCTATCATCACTTCGGCCATGTTAATCTCCTTGTTCTGTATGGCCCAGAACATCATATCCGAATCTGCTTGGTACAGATTGAAAAAGTTGCACTTCTAGGAACTAGAATTTGACAAACAATAAAGTGCAGAAGTTGGTTGAATGCATTCAACTGATGATATCTATTTTCCCATCTCTCAACTGGAATTCAGGACCAATGATTCCGAGACCCTTGACCTGGGTATTCACAGTGTGGATTCCACTGTGACCAGTCGAGCTTACATCAAACAGAGTCTTCAGAAGATTGTAATCAATCTTGATCGTGGTTCCCTTGACTGAAGATGTCAGGGACCCATCTACCTCTAATTTCAAGCAAACGAAGAACGCCTTCACAAGGTCCGGATAGCTTACCTCAGAGAAGGCCGAAATGTTTGTCCATGCATTATTCTCACTGTGGCCACTATGTTGTGCATGCCGTTCTTCTCAAGATCAGCTACATCCACTGCCTTTTTCCACAAAGCTTGGTCTTCACGAACGTGAACCTTTCCTGCTGCTCAGAAGAGAGGTACTCAGTGCCATAGCCCCCAAGACTGCCGGAAACAACTAGTGTGGCCATGGATTTGAGTGAAGGAGGGTTTCAGAACGGAGGAGATGGTGGCAGAGGTGAAAGCCCTCAAGAAATTCATCGCGGGAAGAGGTGAAGGGCTTTAAATTTGCAGAGAGTCAATGTCGAAGTCGTTAGGGCATCGGCTCAGGTAACCAGACGAAAGAGGGAAAAGGTAGAAGATAGGAGATGAATCGTTCCCACATTGATTTTCGGAGTTAAGTAAATGCTATACCGAAAAGTGGGCGCAAAAGGTGGCAGAAAACGACAATGAGTTTGACCAACTCAACAGACTTTATAAAGAGAGCGGCCTGGAAAGATAATTTAAATTACTTTTGCTTAAGGCCATGGAGGGAAAACTTACTTATTCTGAAATTTATATGCCAGTTTTAAAAAAAAATCTCTTCACAAATTACACATGCCAATTCCCTTCTAAGAGACGTAAATCTCTCCTTGGGTAAGGCTTTTGTGAAAATATCTGCTAACTGACCATTTGTGTCAACAAAAGATATTTCAATGTTACCATTTGCTACATGATCCGAAATAAAATGATATCTAACCTCAATATGTTTGGTCCTTGAATACTGGACTGGATTTTTGGTGAGATTGATAGCACTGGTGTGTCACAACAGTAGTGGAATTGATTTGATTTAGTCGAAATTCTCAGTTGTTGCTTTATCCATAGGAGTTGTGTACAACAACTTCCAGCAGCCACGTACTCAGTTCGTTGTAGACAGTGCCACTGAATTTTGTTTCTTTGAGGACAGGATATCAAACACCCTGCAAGAAATTGACAACAACCACTGGTGCTTTTCTATCTACTTTGCATCCACATAGTCAGCATCAGAGTATCCTACTAAATTAATTCACAAGATTTTGGATACCACAGACCTAAGTCATGAGTCTAGCTAAATATCTAATATTCTTTTTTACAGAGATTAAATGAGATTCTCTCTGATCTGCTTGATACCTAGCACACATGCATACACTGAATAGAATATCAGGTCTACTAGTCGTTAAGTAAAGTAATGAACCAATCATACATTGATCTACTTTCTTACCATCCTTGTCACTATCCATCCTTGTAGATGTACTCATTGGTGTTGAGAGTGGCTTTGTGTTCTCAAAACAAAATTTCTTCAAAAGCTCTTGGTGTATTTTGCTTGACAGATGTGGGTGCTATCTTTTCCTTGCTTGATTTGTAGTCCAAGGAATATTGAGTTCTCCCATCATGCTCATTTCAAACTCTCCCTGCATCAACCTTTCAAAATACTTGAAAAGGGATCATCAGTAGAACCAAAAATAATGTCATCTACATAAATTTGAACTAGTAGTATGTGCTTGACTTTTGACTTTATAAAAGAGTACTATCTACTTGACCTCTATTGAAACCATGGGTTAGAGAAAAGAACTAAGCCTTTCATACCAGGCTCTAGGTGCTTGCTTTAAGACATATAGAGCCTTGTGAAGTTTAAAAACATGATTTGGAAATTCTAAATCATCAAAACCTGGAGGCTGTTTATATAAACTTCCTCTTTAATAAAACCATTCAGAAATGCAGATTTAACATCCATTTGAAATAGTTTAAATCTAGAGCAGATGCATATGCAAGTAATATTCTGATAGCTTAAGTCTAGCCACAGGTGCATAGGTTTCATCAAAATCTATGCCTTCCTCTTGGGAATAGCCTTGAGCCACCAATCTGGCCTTGTTTCTTAAGATTACACCAGCCTCATCCAATTTATTTCTGCACACCCATTTGGTGCCAATAACTGGATGGTCTGATGGTCTAGGAAACAAGTGACCATACTTGGTTTCTCTTGAACTGATTTAGTTCATCTTGCATGGCTATAATCCAGGATTCATCAGTAAGAGCTTCATTGACTGTCCTAGGCTCTATTTGAGAACACAATGCTAGGTAATCACAAGGAATTACATTACCTCTTGTTCTTACCCCTACAGATGGATCACCAATAATGTTCTCAGGTGGGTGATCTTTCTTGTATCTCCACTCCTTTAGAAGATTTTCATGTGTAATATCTTGTTGTTGCAAGTCTTCCAGAGGTGGATCATCCTGTCTTCAATTGAGGTATCCTTTAGTTTCTTGGACAGTTTGTCTGCATCATCATTGTCACTATCTTTTCCTTTCTCAAGGAAGGGTTAGTCTCATCAAAAATAATATGCACAGACTGTTCAATTAATAAAGTACATTTGTTAAATATTCTATAACCTTTGGGTTTAGAAGCATACCCATGAAGATACCTTCATCTGATTTGGCATCCACTTACCAATGTCCCTTTTTCCATTATTGTGAATGAAGCAAGGACATCCAAATGTCCTAAAGTGGCTGATCTTGGCTTCTTTCCTTTAAACAGTTCGTATGCAGTCTTTAGGATTGGCCTTATCATTACTCTGTTGATAATATAGCTTGCTGTGTTCAGTGCTTCAGCCCAAAAGTATCTTGGCAATTATATTCTGACACATTGTTCTTGCCATGTCCAATAGAGTTCTATTCTTCCTCTCAACAACTCCATTTTGCTGTGGTGTCCTTGGTGCTGAGAAATGGTTCAATCCCTTCATTTTCACAGAACTTTGCAAATTTCTCATTCTGAGATTCACCTCCATAATCTGATTGAATACTAATAATACTGAATTTCTTGTCTTTCTGAACCTTCTTGCTAAAGCTGATAAAGCTTTCAAATGTATCATCTTTATGTTCTAGGAATGACACCCACGTAAATCTGGAATAGTCATAAAACTATAACAATCTGAAGTTCTTTCCTCCAAGACTGGTGGTTCTCATTGGCCCAAATAAATCCATATGAAGGAGTTCTAAGGGTTTGAGGTTGTCACTACAGTCTTTGACTTGAAGGAATTCTTAACATGTTTTCCCTTGGCACAAGGTCTGCAGACACCATCCAATTTTGTGCTGACCTTTGGCAGACCTTCCCCAAGATTCTTCTTAGCAGTTTTCTCATACCTTCATTGTTGCAATGTCCCAGTCTTCTGCCCACAGTTCAGTGATTGATCCTTGTTTGCTGCCAAAACAGACATCTTGATCCTTGAGTTCTTCAAGATGAAGTGCATACAGGTTCTTTCTCTGTTGGCTTCGAAAATTACTGCTCCATCCTTCAATATGCTACACTTTGACTCTTGAAACTGAATCTGATGACCTCTGTCACAAAGCTGGCTGATGCTGATGAGATGGTGCTTCAGCCTTTTGACAAGCAATACATCTTCAATGACTATCTTCCTTTGTTGCTCACAGAACCACTGCCAATCATGTGCCTTTCTCATTGTCTCCATAGGTAACTGTTCCTTCTTCAGCTTGAGATGGGTGAATAGCTTCCGATTCCCTGACATGGCCTGTAATCACAGGGATTGTGCTTCCCTCGACACGGACATGGATATCAAGTATGATAGCATGGGAAAAGCAAGTGATCGCCACTAGATAAGTTGCCTAATGATGTGAAAAGACAATAGCTAACTTAAACTAGGAAAAAGGAAGAGAACAGGAAAACTGACCTGGTGTCGCGGTCGCCATGGCCGCCGCGTCTCCATATCGCGTCAGTGGAAATCGAGCGTCTTTGTCGCGTCACCCGAGGCCGTCGCGTTCTCTGAATGCGGGGAGATTTGTTGTAGTGACCTTCTTCTAGTCCTCCAGCCGGCCAGAGCACTAGAGCTTCTCGTAGATTTCGCTTGTTTGCCTGCCAATCAAAAGAAAACACAAAGAAACGACCCTATTAGAACATGTAAAGTGTAGTATCTACTCTAAAAGACGAAATGAGAGGGAGATCATGGTGGGGACGCACCTGGGGTGGTTTTAAAACCCTGTGGGTATGGGAAAACGTGGGTGGATGGTGGATGTGCTCTATTTAAAAAGAACGTAAAAATACATGTAGAAAGAGAAAAGAGGGAAAAGGAAAGGGAATGAGCCCCATTATGGCGAACTTCCTGGCGTGGATGTAGCTCCAATGATGTGCCAAGAGGTCCAGGAGATTGCTGAAGTCGCCCTCTTCACGTTCCTTGCTCCATTGATGGCGAAATGAGTGAGTTACGAGGAGTGGACTGTGAAGGGAAATGAGTGGAATGAATGGCTGCGTGGCTAAGTCTTGTTCAAAGGAAATTTTGCAGCCCTTCAGGGTGATCATGAGGCTCTCCTTGTCCATGAGGAGGGGCCTTCCTTATATAGAGCTTGGAGTGAGAAAATTAGGTATTATCTCCTCAAAAAGGTGTGGAAATTAAATGGGGGATAAAGCTCTATCAAAATCGGATGTAGAGCCTTAGGGGAGCTTAGGAGAGTCCTTAGGGCCGAAAAAGTGCTCAAGGGTCGGGATAAACCTCTTGGACCAAGTCAAAGTGCATGGGGGGATAAATAGGATGTGGTTATGGAGGGCAGAGATCTCGGTCCTTGTCGCGTCAGATCGCGGGGTCGCGACTAGAGACGCGACGGTGCAGGGGGTCGCGACAGTATTGCCCAGTGCATGGATAATGCGGGGCTGTCGCGGGCCGGCCTAACTGTCGCGACTAGAGTCGCGGCGCCACGAGCGTCGCGACAAGGAATCCGAATATTTTGGATATTCCTCTAACCCAATGATAAATAGGAGTCACACTCCCCTAGGGACTCTCTCAAGTGATTGATTTCGGGACTTCAAGGCATGTTATGGATTAATGGGCTCAATTAAAGGCAAGTGATGGGCTCAAGGTGAGAGACCAATTAGGGGCCCACTAAGGTGGCAAGAAATGTGGTTCACCCTATTAGTCATAATCGGGTGTCTACAGTGCCTGAGCACCCACTGTCCAAATACCATTTGGATGCTCGAGTGTTACCTGAATAAAATCATCAAGTTTTAGGTACCCAAATTCTTTGGGTCTGATTGGTTAGGATAATTGATTTTACCTTTGATTATCATTTCTTATGTCTTGTGGGCCTGTTGTTATGATATGTCCTAACTTGTTGCAGTGACTATAGCAGGAATTAGTTACTTTTTCTATATATTGAAGTCAGCTTTGTATGCTATATCTTGTTCGGGTACAATTTTGGTGTTGGATATGTTTTAGGATAAACTATGGTTCTTCATATCTGGGGGTGTATATCCTAATCCATTTTTTTCTTACCTGATCTTCTAGCAACCTTTAATATGAGGGAGTTTTTACCATTGTGAAATTCCAATATGCTAGATAATTTCTTATTTTCATCTATTAATGATTTTATTTCTGTTTTCAGTTCATCTGTGCCTGCCTGTTTTTCCAATTTAATTATTTGTTCATTCTTGTCCTTTAGATCTCCACATAATAACTCATTTCTTCTTTTAAGTTCAGTTAACTGTTTTTCTAGTTGCTCATTTCAGATTTTAGATCTGAGTTTGTATTCTCTAAACAAGTAATGTTTTTACTGACTTTTAATAATTTAGATATTCTATATATCATATAGTTCATTGAATGCATCCTCTAATTATCAAAATCATTGCAGGAATCAAAGGAGGAATCAGATGTTCCCTTATCATCTGTATTTGCCATGAAAGGCAAGTTGGCTTCTTTTTCATCATGGTTGAGCTTGACTCACTATCTGAGCGTGCTGTTTTTCCATGCGGCTGCATTGCCTTCTTCTTGTATTTCTTGAATCGTCTGAAGTTATTTTCTTCTTGTGTCCATCTTTCTTATGCTTTGGACACTCTGCCTTGATATGTCCAGGCTTCTTGCACTCATACATGTAGGTTCTCCTTTCTTCAGGTCTTTTCCTTCTGGCTTCCTAAACTCTTTATTTTCTTGAAGAATCTTTTACCAGATTGAAAATTCTTCTTTTTGGCTAGAATTCGTTGTAGTCTTCTGGACAGCATAGCTTCTTCATCATCACTGTTCTTGCTGTTCTCACTGTTGTCCAGCGATTCTTCTGACGACTCTTTATCAGCCTTGAGCGCATTTGACTGCTTCTTTCTGCTGGAGGATTCTCCTAATCTCTCCATGTTTATCTCATGGGCCATAAGGGACCCAATGAGCTTTTCCAAAGACATTCTCTTTAGATCATTAGCTTCTTCAATGGCTATAACTTGGGAGTCCATGAAGATGGTAGGGATCTAAGAATTTTCCTCACCATGTCTCCCATTTCATAGGTCTTTCTAGTCGGCTAACACATTTGTGATATCTGTGAATCTACTGAACATCTGGGTTATGGACTCACCTGATTGCATCTGAAATCTTTCATATTGGGTAACAAGAATATCAATTCTTGTCTCTTCACCTTGTCTGTGCCTTCATAAGTAATTCTAAGCATTTCCACATCTCCATTGCGGATTTGCGGGCTGAAATCTGTTGAATTCCTTTTTGCTTAGGCACAGCACAAAATACTCTTAGCCTTAAAGTTTAAGGAGATCTTTTTCCTATCATAATCTGTCCACTGAGCTTTCTCATTTGTGACCAGGAGATCACCTCTTCAACTATTGACCATATCTAACAGTCGTGACCTTGAAGAAAGTACTCCATTCTGGTCTTCCAATAAGCATAATCTTCACCATCAAAGAGAGGGGGTCGGTGACAGACTGACTTCAATGTTACCTTGGGCTACCATGAATCTTTACTCTTCGGATCGTTGGATCTTTCTTCTTTGTCGAAGGAGATGCTCTGATACCACTGTTGCCCAGTTGACAGGCCCGAGGGGGGTGAATGGGTCTTTTAAAAAATATTCATTAGTACATGTACTTAAAACATTCACACAAAGACTCTTCGATGAAGGTTACTGACAGTTAGGTCAAAGAGCAATAACACAAGAAAAAAACAAACACAACACAAGAAATATCCTGGTTCGGACCTCTCCTCCTTAGGAGTCCTACGTCCAGTCCCTGAGCAACAACTCATGATTCCACTAACTAGGGTACAGTCTCCCTATGGACACTACAACACCCAGCTCAGCTGTCTTCCTTCACACGAAGGGAATTACACACCCTGGATACCCCACCATGTCTTCCTTCACAACAGAAGGGAATAACAACACCTGGATACCCCACCAGGTCTTCCTTCAACACAGAAGGGAACAACCACAGTAAATGTAAGTAGTAAAAAACAAGCCCCTAGATAAAGCTTCAACAAGCTAAGATCTGAAGCAAGCAGGACTGAGAGTAAAAGATCTCGAAGAAACATAGTAGACTCCAGAACTACACGAGCTCTCTCAAGATTTTCACTACAGTGGGGAGAGCAAAGAGCAACATGAGAAGGAATGAGGTTCTTGGCTCTAGAATTCTATCAGAAGATTTGAATTGCTTGTACGTTGATCATTCATGCTTCTTCTGAATTCTGTCTTGTATTATATCTCCATTTGAAATACGGCCGTTGAAGTAACCGTGTCTCTTAGATTGGTAGACGTTAGACTGCTTGACATTTGGAAGCTTCAACAATCTTTTATCCAGTTGAGCACGCAAAGAGATAAGGTCTTCTGGCGTCTATATGGGTCCAACGTTGTATGACAGAATGTCTTTAGGACCTTGCACATATTAAATGCTAGAACAGTAGACAGCTAGGCTGTCTCTTGTGTCAGTAAACGTTGATGTGAATATTCACCAAAATAGCAATGCCAAATAGCTTGTTCTAAAATATATTGACAGAATATTCAGGATACTGAAAAGATATTATCTACATGCATGCAGAGATACGTTCTGTCTTCATTAAATGCACAGCAGTCAGACAACTAAGAGAAGACTTTGACTATTCAACGCTTTAAGAGATAAGATAAATATCAAGTCGATATAAACCATAAAGTCGTGTCTATATGACTTATGAAATCGTTATGAATACCAACAAGTCATTATAGAGAGCAAATCGTTGTATTCATTAAAGGAGTCGTTATGAATACTGAAGAAATCGTTATAGAGAGCAAATCGTTGTATTCATTAAAGGAATCGTTATGAATACTGAAGAAATCGTTATAGAGAGCAAATCGATGTTTCAACGAAGAAATCATTATGAAGACTTAACAAATCGTTATGAAAATCAAGTCGATGTGTTCAACGAAGAAATCGTTGTGAAGACTTAACAATCGTTATGAAAAGCAAGTCGATGTGTTCAACGAAGAAATCGTTGTGAAGACTTAACAAATCGTTATGAAAAGCAAGTCGATGTGTTCAACAAAGAAATCGTTATGAACACTTAAAGTCGTTGTCTATATGACTTATGAAATCGTTATGAATACCAACAAGTCATTATAGAGAGCAAATCGTTGTATTCATTAAAGGAGTCATTATGAATACTGCAGAATCGTTATAGAGAGCAAATCATTGTATTCATTAAAGGAATCGTTATGAATACTGAAGAAATCGTTATAGAGAGCAAATCGATGTGTTCAACGAAGAAATCATTATGAAGACTTAACAAATCGTTATGAAAATCAAGTCGATGTGTTCAACGAAGAAATCGTGTGAAGACTTAACAAATCGTTATGAAAAGCAAGTCGATGTGTTCAACAAGAAATCGTTATGAACACTTAAAGAATCGTTACGACGGGCAAGTCTTTACGAGTTCTAAAGAAATCATTACGATGACTTAAAGAATCGTTACGACGGGCAAGTCGTTACGAGTTCTAAAGAAATCATTACGATGACTTAAAGAGTCGTTGCGACGGGCAAGTCGTTACGAGTTCTAAAGAAATCGTTACGATGACTTAAAGAATCGTTACGGGAACGACTTGTTTGAAACCACATAATATCTCAGTCTTATAAAGAAATTGTTATGATATCAAATCGTTATAGCTCTATTGAAATCGATACACACATAAGGAAATCGTTGTGGCTTTCAACAGGAGTCGGTGTGGACTTAGAGAAATATGATCTTGAAATGATTAAAGCTTCAGAAGGTAATACTTACCAATATTGGCTTGTTGACCTTGGTATATTTCCTGTACTTAAGACTTATGAAATATTGTTAGAACTTTTTGATAGGGTTTTGTTTGGTTTTGTTAATCACCAAAATAAATATGTAATTAATTAAAATTACATGGGGACAGACTGAACATTAAAAAGCTCAATGGAGAACTCCACCTCCTACTCAGGTGGTAACCCAGGTAGATTCTTCGAAAAAACATCAGAGAACTCACAAACAACAGGTACATCAAAGACCGACGACCCGCTAGGCTCAGAAGAACAAACAGAAGCAAGATATGCTACGTAACCATCGTGGATCAAACGACGAGCTCTACAAAAGAAATAAAAGGTCGATGGGTAGGCCGGATACCTTGGAAGCTGAGAACAGGCGCTCCAAGTATCTCAAACAAATGATCTTCCGCTGACAATCCACTACAGCTGAGTGAGACTACAACCAGTCCATGCCCAGGATGACATCAAAGTCATGAAGCTGTAACACGTACAACCTAGCCGACAACTGGTGTCCCTCGACCTCAACTGTAACACCCTCCACATAACTGAAAGAACACATGTAATCATCAGACGGAGATCGACCATCACATCACACTACCTCTCAGGGGTGTGACGAACCAGCGATTCGTAAAATTCCTCGGAAGCAAAACAAAGCGAAACACCGGATCAACCAGAACACGAGCAGCTCTACCAAGGATTGGAAAAGTACCTATAACCAGGTTCTACGCCTCGGCCTCCTCCCTGGTGAGAGCCATCACACGACCACGTCCACGCCCACGCTACAACGCTTGCTGGGGCTGTTGTTGCTGCGGCGGCTGCTGGGGCTGTTGTTGCTGCGGCGGCTGCTGGTACTGTGGAAACTGCTGCTGTAACTGTTTCTGGTACGGCTGAAACTATTGAGGCTACTGATGCTACTGAAACTACTGAGGCTGCAAATGGTACTGCCCCTACTGCTGCTCCCCGCCTACTACTGCTGAGGGTACTAGTACTGCAGCAACTGCTGAGTGTACTGCACTGGCTGCTGTGGCTGCTGGACTTGCCCCATCAGGTAATCCCTCCTGAAGTGGCCTGGCAAACCACAAGTGCAACAGACTGCCTCCTGCCTGCCCTGTTCGGATCCCTGATAGACTAACTACTATGCAAACCTCGACTGATGCTTCTGCTGCTTGCCCCGACCACCTCCACGAGTGGTCATCTGCTTGAATCTCGAGTGCAAACCGGAACTGCCCGAACTACCTGAGCCCGAAGAAGAAGAAGTCGCACTACCACGACTACCTGTGGGACGTTGGTACAGTGTGGTCCTAGAGAAAGCTCCTCCCTGCTGTTGGGGCTGCCAGGTCTCTCTCTCCAAGGCGGTGGCCTTAGCCACTGCCACCCCCAAGGTGGTGCACATATGGGCGGTCACGCCCCATCTCAAATCTGGCCTCAGTCATGCAATAAACCTCTCTG
Organism: Colocasia esculenta; assembly: GCA_014218235.1. Lineage (NCBI taxonomy): Eukaryota > Viridiplantae > Streptophyta > Magnoliopsida > Alismatales > Araceae > Colocasia > Colocasia esculenta. Next base: position 139,474,829 of record CM024762.1, on the reverse strand, counting down.
CACAAGCCTGCTCACTGCCTGCCACGTGAGGAACATGCCTCAACAACCTGACAAACCTTTGGTGATACTGAGCAACTGTCAGATCACCCTAAACCAGCTCATGAAACTGATCTCGCCTCTTACGTCGAGCATAATCGGGAAAATACTTGTCGTGGAAGACCTCCAAGAACTTCTTCCAAGTAACCCGATCCAAATGCTGCTCTGGGAAGTGAGTCTGCCTTTGAACTCTCCACCACTCATGGGCTGGCCCTTGAGCTGATACACTGCCAGTCTGACCTGATCCTCCTCGGCGCACTCCATGGTCTCGAACGTACGCTCCAACTCGTGTGTCCAACTCTCAGCTCTGTCTGGGTCATAGTCGCTGTAGAACACTGGCGGGTGGAGATGCAAGAACCTCACTAAGAGGGAGGTCCTATCCTCAGTGACAGCCATCCTCCTCCTATCGACCCGGGTACTCCCAGTGCCCGACGCCTGCTGGACTGCTCGCTGCTCCTCCTGCGAATCTGCCTGCTGCTCTGGTACTATTGGGGGAGGTACTGGAGGCTGACCTCCCACTGCTGCCTACCCAGGATGCCACGCTCCTGGTATAGGGTTCCGAAGAACTACTCAGCCATAGGGAACCAATCCACATACTGTTGTGGCGGAAGCTAGTACCACTGCTGCTGCTGCTCACATGCTGTCGCTGGTTTCGCTGCTCCCTGAGGCTGTGCCACAGACTCCTCCGCTGACACATCCTCCTAAACCTGACCCGGCACTGGTATATCTGACTCACCTTGCTGCTCCATCAACTCTCTGGCCTGCCTACGCCTGCGCGAAGCCATATCCTGCACGGCACACAACCAACAAGGTTAACAATACCAACTCGGGCGGCTAGCAGTGTACTTGTACTACCGTGGGACTTCCTAATGCAGTTTAAATCCACTACAATCCTTTTAGACTTCTCGCTCTGATACCAATTGTAACGACCCCGAGACCCGACCCTCGGCCCAAGCCGAGGACCCAATTTTTGCGGTCGCCGCCCACAGATCCGGGGACCCGGAAGGGCTATAACACAAGTATAACAAAATATGTAAGGGAAAGAAACATCAACTACCAAACTAGAAGCACACACTCGGAAGTAGAAAGAAGAGCAAGTCCGCAGTATATCACTATAGGTACAGTCCCAACACACGCACACTAGTACAAGTAAAAAGGGTAGGACAGAGCCCATAGGGGCATACCCCGAGGGTGAAGTACAATTGTAGGGGGAAACCACTGCTAGCTGCGGGGACGATGCCTACCGCCCCGCCTACTCCACCCGACGCACGTCCTGCCGCCGCTAAGAAGTCTCACCTGGGAAAAGGAAGGGATGAGCTTCATAATAGAAGCTTAGTAGGGACTACCAATCTCCTACTGGCTCTAACAGGCAGAAGTATATATATATATATATATATTATATATATATATATATATATATATATATATACAATTAATTAAATAACAACAGTTATATCTTCTACTCTACAAGGAAAGTGCGTAAGCAAAGGTACTAACTAGCAACGGTACGGAAGGACACCACGGTTAGAAACTCCATAGAACCTGCACGACATGACCACCACATGGCTGGAAACATAGATAGAGTGAACCCTGCCTGGACAAGAGACACTAGCTATGGAAGCCGCTACCACTAGTCAACCAGTCAGGTGCGTCCACTGACGTCTTATCCTCGACCCAGGTCCAAACCTCCACTCTCGTCAGAATGGGGGCAGAAGCACAGAGTACACAACAGTAACCTCCATAGTCTGGCCAGACTACGGTCCCATGCCTAGCCTCTCCATGTGGTTCCAGGGCCACAAAGAGCAAGGCTGTGAGAAGAAGGACTGGCTAGCCTGCACCGGGTAGAACTCCGGCCATCCTCAGTGTCCCAGACCAACCAAGAGAGCTCTACAAATGACTCGACGCTGCTGTCCTAACGACCATTTTCCCCTCAACTCCAGATTTCGTGACTCGAGTACGCTCGTCGCCCCAAACGCTTCCTCTAAGGCACACGAGGAGGGGGGTCCCAGGCAAACAGTAACAACCTCTCTCACGGGACAAGCCTAAGGTGCTGAGCACCGGGTGAACGACTAGTGTAGGACCGTACTAGGAACTAGCACTAGTGCCATGGGTATAGAAAGAACTGGAAATGGCGAAGACTCCACGAGAAATGGAACTCCGCAAGACTTACCTGTCTCTGGCGCTGTCATTACGCATTGGGCTGTCGCGACACTATCGCGACGCCCAAGGCCCTCGCGACCATGTCGCGATGCCTCAGAGCGTCACAATGATGTCACGGCAGCCTCGCCGGTCGCGACATCATCGCGACCTCTATAGCAGTCGCGATCTCATCCGAGAGGGGTCCCGGTACAGTCCTCTCAAGGACCACCCCAAAATTGATACAAACCATCCATAGGGGAGGGGAGCATGGGAAAACACTAGGAAAGCATGTAAATGCACCAAACCACCCTTAAACCCCATAAAACATGGATTATAAGGAATCTACGCTCGAAGGAAACCTCACTCACCACGAGCATGATCCTCACACATCCCACAACCCCAAACCACGGAGAAACCTGTTGCCCAGCTAGCTAGCCCAGAGGGGGGTGAATGGGTTATTAAAAATTTGATCTTTGATTAATACCTGTTCACTGAAAGGATTACACAACAACTTAAACGAAGGTTAGAGTTAGAGGAAACGAGACAGCAAACACACAAAAAACACAACCACAAGACACAATGATTTTTATCCTGGTTCGGAACTCCTCTCCACAGGAGACCTACGTCCAGTCCCTGAGCAATACCTCAGGATTTCACTATCAAGGGTACTATCCCCCTCATGGATCCTTACACCCAGCCTCAACTGGTCTTCCTTCAACCTGAAGGGAAAACAACCACCCTGGATACCACCAGGTCTTCCTTCACCCAGAAGGGAACACAACTAATAAAAAGAAGTATAAGAACAAGCTTCAGGAACTAGCTCAAACAGCTACAATTCTGAAGCAAACAAGCCTCGAGAGAGAAGGAAATTTAACACTGGTTTCTCTCCAAAGACTACACTGGCTCTCACAGGAATTTCTTCTTGAACACTGAGAGCTAAAGAGCTAAGATGGATTGGAATGGAGTGCTTCGCTCTTGTTTTGAATCACAGAAGACTTGAAGGATTGGCGATGCTTTCTTTTTGGAGTAATATCTTCAAAAGTATCTTGTTGTCCTTCTCAGTCTTGAGTCTTGTATTTAAGCTTCTTCTTGAAATTTGATCGTTAAAGATCCGTTGTCTCTCATCCTGGTGTACGTTAGACAGGTCTGCAAGGAAGCTTCTGATCTTCAGTCTTTTATCCTTTAGTACACGCCACAGAAACATTTTAATATCTTGTATCTTGTGTCCAACATTGTACAGATAAGTCTTGTCAGGTATCTGCAAGTATGTCAACAATAAATAGGAGACAGCTAGGGCAGTCGTTGATCGTTAGTCACAGTTTGGAAAAGATATTGCTAGTTTTAGCAAAGCTCCTTTCTGTCAAAATAAAGATGTAGACAGAATAGCACAATGCTGGAAGATATCGTCTGCATGCATGAGAGATACGTTCAGAGTGCGTTGAATGTATAGCAGTCAAACATACGAGATACGACTTTGACTATTCAATGTATATCAAAGAGTGTTGATATAATAATGAAATCGATATGAACAAAGCTGATGCCTTTATGACTTATGAAATCGTTATAAGTTGATAGGCAAATCGTTATTATAATAATGAAATCATTATAAGTGTGGACGTTTCGTTTCGCCTCCGTCTTCGAATGCCGACGATGTGGCCTTCTTCGACAGTGGTTCACGGACGTGCCGCTCCTTCGTTGGCGATGGAGGATGTGCGGTTGACCCCGTTGACCCCGAGTTGACTGCGTTGACTGAGGAGAAAACAAAGGAAACCGGTGATATAAGGGAGATAGTTGCGATCGCCAGGGCCTTACCTGTGCCCAAGGGGTTGTTCTGATCACGTTGATGTAGCAGCCTCGCGTCGCGGGTGATGGTAGAGATCCAACTTCTCCTCCTTCAGCCGGCCAAAGGAAGAGAGCTCCACGGTCTTCTTCGGATCGTTCCTGCCACAGAACAAGACTCAATTAGACCCTAAATAGTGCAGCAAACGTTCAAAACGAAATGTGGAAGGCCCAAAAGGAGAGTCACGTACCGGTTGCGGACTTGAGAAGAGGGGTGGCCAAGTGTTATGACCACCCTTCTTCCCTCCGTTTTTGGTTGGGAAACCCCTTTCTAGGTGTGTAGGAAGGTGCCCTACGTGCCTAGAGTGTGTGGGAAAGTGTGTGTGATATGCAAATGACTAAAAGAGAATAGAGAAAGGGAAAGGAATGGAGGTGAGGATCCTCGTTTGATGGTGTTGTAGCTCCTTGTAGGGCTCCTCCAGCTCGGGAAGAAGCCTCCTGAACGTCCCGAAGTGTGAGAGGAAGAAGAGGAAGAGTTTATGAAGCTTGATTGCAATTTCTCTCTCCTCTTTCAAAGCAACAGCATGTGGACGTCCAGGCTCTCCCCCCTTTGTTCAGAGGGACCAAGGGGGAGTTATATAGACAGTGAGCTCGGGGTTGAGAGCATTGGATGCTCAAGTGTGAAGAAACACACTTGTACATGTGGCAATCTATGTGTTTAAGCTCCAACCAATGGGTAGAGGCCATGTAGGATTTTTACTGGGTCAAGGGGGTGCCTAGGTGGCCCATATGCCCGTTGGGAACGGCTACATGCGTTGCATGGCCGAGAGAATGGTGCAAGTGGGCTGGAATCTCGGGGTAGTTGCGCAGACCAGGTAAACCCTATTGGCGTCCAGGGATCAGGCCGCCAACCGCATGCAGGCGTCCAGGGAGGTGGACGCCAACTGGGGTCAACGTCCATGGGGATTGCCGCCAACCAGAAGTAGGCGGCCATCGATGCTGCCGTCTACATGGGATCCGAGGCTGGTCAACAAATGGTCAAACGAGGCTTAATGGGCCAAAGAGCCTTGCGGGAGATGGGCCAAATCTCGCGTCTACAATAAGCATTTATGAAATCGTTGTGAAATACAAATCGTTGTATTCTGAAGAAATCGATATGAAACTCTTAACAAATCGTTATGAGATGCAAATCGTTCTGAGTTCTAAAGAAATCGTTTCGACAAGCAAATCGTTACGAGGTCTAACGAAATCGTTACAGCTAGAAAGTCGTTGTGAATTCTAAAGAAATCGTTACGAGAACTAAAGAAGTCGTTACGGCTAGAAAGTTGTTGTGAGTTCTAAAGAAATCGTTACGAGAACTTAAGAAATCGTTACAGCTAGAAAGTCGTTGTGAGTTCTAAAGAAATTGTTACGAGAACTTAAGAAATCGTTACAGCTAGAAAGTCGTTGTGAATTCTAAAGAAATCGTTGCGAGAACTAAAGAAGTCGTTACGGCTAGAAAGTCGTTGTGAGTTCTAAAGAAATCGTTACGAGAACTTAAGAAATCGTTACAGCTAGAAAGTCGTTGTGAATTCTAAAGAAATCGTTGCGAGAACTAAAGAAGTCATTACGGCTAGAAAGTTGTTGTGAATTCTAAAGAAATCGTTAGGAGTACTGAAGAAATCGTTACGACGGACAAGTCGTTACGCTTTCAAAAGAAATCGTTGCGATGTCTTATAAAATCGTTACGACGGTCAAGTCGTTACGCTTCAAAAGAAATCGTTGCGATGTCTTATAGAATCGTTACGACGGTCAAGTCGTTACGCTTTCAAAAGAAATCGTTGCGGTATCGATTTGTTTGAAACATCACGACTTTTCGGTCAGAAAGGAAATTGATCATAATACTTATGAAATCGTTATGAACTCATAAAGGAATCGTTCTAATTATCAATAGAAGTCGATATGAAGTATGAAGAAGTCGATGCAATGACTTGGAAAAATTATGAAGTGAGAGTCTTACCTGATTGTCTTGAACTTTCTTTTACTTTTATTTCCTGTCCTCAAGGCTCAAGTAATTCATTAGTAATGTTTTGTTAATCATCAAAATTAAATATAAATAGTGAGTTAATTTATATGGAGAAAGTTTGGTCATCAATCTCCCCCTTTTTGATGATGACAAAATATACTAAACAACATAAAGAAAACAACATGTTTTTCAGAGTTGCATTAGTTTTCACTCCCTTTTTGTCAATAAGCAAAAAGATAGTCTATGAGACAAAGAAGAGAGAAAGCTTTGTATTAATTAGGAGTAAGATAATACATCGGAGATAAAAGGGAGGCATGCTGGGAAATAACAGTCCATGCCTTTATCTCCACATCTTCAAAAGTCTGGCGGAAAACACCAGGAGCAACTGAGAAGGAAGAACCCATGGCTGGAGAGATCCTTTGAATGTAAAGCTGCCGCTGCTCTACCAGGAATTCTTCATATTGATCTTTGTCCAGTATGAATCGGAAGTAGGTGCTCTTTCCAAAGCTGGCACGATGGAGAAATCTATCCAGAGAGATTGGATAGAAAATCTTCTGATCAAGCAGATCCTGCTTCAGAGCATAGAAGGCAGTATATGGCTGCCCACTGAACATAGATCTCTTGAATGGGATTTATGGAGTTGAGATCCATGAAGGCTTCGGCTGATAGAATAGGCTTAGTGATGGACCAAGGAACTGTTGATGGCTTGCAACTGAAGATGGGGTTCCTTGTAGAGCGTTTCCATATGGTGGGAGAAAGCTCTCACACTCAGAGATGAGTGGAGCCAAAACTTGAGAGGAAATGCGGCCAGAGTGGTATTCTCTGAAGATGAACCGCAAAAAGGAGGGCATTCTACCCTGCTTAGCTGACATTCTGCCCATCTGCTTAGCAAACATATCAAAGGCATGGGAGCCTGCATCTGAGTCAAACACTAAGGAGTGTAGCTTTGTAGAAGAACTGGAGAGTCAACTTTGAGATCGGAAAAATCCACTGTGAGGGGAAGATTTTTGGATGTTCTGATCTCAGCATCACTATGGCTGAATGAAACTGGTAGAACTGGACTTCAGGCAGCTTGTTCAAGTAGCACTGGTGGCCCTGATGCTGCGTGGCACTGATGGCCCTGATGCTTGAGCTGAAGGCCTTGCTGGCCGAGACTCTTGAGGCTGGTGGCCGGTGGCCGAGGAACAGCTGCTGATCTGCTCTGAGTAGCTGCAGGAGAAAAACCACTTGACCTTGAAAGAGTTGCAATCATGGACTTCATATCAGACATTTCCTTGTTGAACCACTTCATAGCATTTCAGACTGAAGATAGCTCAGAGGTGGTTGAAGCTTGACTGGTCAGAATGTCTTGCACACTGGTCTGAAATGATGATAAAATATCTCCTTGAGCCTTCAACAATTCCATAACTGGCTTCAGATTTACTTTTCTGTGGCTCTTTCTTGACCTTCTGTGAACCACTCTCTTTTGTTTGCTCTGCTGCGTGACAAGCTCCTCAATATGTACATGGCTTGCACTTGGTTCTTCACTTACAGGAGCGCTGGCCGTGGCCGGAGGAGGATTTTTCTGAGATGGTGCATCTGTCTCAGGAGCATTTTCTATCATGGATCCTCATTGCCAGTTTGCTCCCCCTGAATAGGAGCATGGAGATCAACATTTTCTAGCTCCCCCTGGGCAGGAGCTTCGTCCAAAACAATTTTCTCAGAGTGGCCTTCTGCCACGGATTCTGACAATTTTGATTCACTAGCATATTGTTCCCTTGGCTGGGAACATCTTCCAAAATCACTTCTTGTTGAGTAGTTGCTTGCACCTCAACACTGACACTGATTCAGTCAAATTTTCTGTATGGCCTGGTGCCATAGCTTCTTCTTCATCAGGTCCACCTGTTTCTGAAGTAACTGAGGTGGAGGGAAGAGAGTCCAAAACATCTCTTAAAATAGAGGCAACTATTGAGGTGGGCAAAGGATCCGCCACACCTGCTACAGCTTCTTCCATTTGAACTTCTGGGGGATGAGATTCAACCTCTATAATAGGTGATCCTGAAATCTCTGCTTGGAGTTCCACTGAGGGTGCTGCTGCTACTGACTCTACTGCTGCTGATCTTACCTCTAAAACTGCTGGAGCATCTGCTGCTTCTTCTTGAATCTCTGGAACAACTCCGATGATGGCCTCTCCCTCTGCCACAGAGGTCTTGGTCCATATCCCATTCTGCACTGAAAAACCACTTTTCTTAAGGTTCCTGGACCTTATAGACTGGCCCATCTTTTCCACAACCGCTCCAGATAAATCAACTCCAAAATGCTTGAAAATCTTGGTTAGGAGATGAGCGTAAGGCAAGGATACATTCATTTTGCTCTTTGTATCCCAGATTTGAGCACTAGCAAACTTCATTCTCTCCAACATGACAGCGGCCAAGTTAATCTCCTTATCCTGGATTACCCAGAACATCATATCCGAATCTACCCTAGTGCAAGATGAGAAAGTAGCACTTCGGGGAACCACAATTTGGCAGATAATGAAATGGAGTAGACGGTTGAATGCAAACATTTGATTGATATCTAATTTTCCATCTTTCAGCCTGAAACCCTGGACCTATATTGCCAAGACCCTTTGCTTCTCACGTCATGTCCAGAGTGTGTCACTACCCCACCTATGATTCAGATGTCTTCCACACTTCGGTAGTGCGTCCTCTTACTTGGATTCTACCTTAACATGAGGAGACAATGACCCATCCGCCTCAGATCTTCAGACAAACGAAAAAGGCCTTCACCAGGTCGGGATAACTTACTTCGAAAAAAGTGGCAACATCCATCCACTGCATCCTTCTTAAAGCTTCTACTAAACTGCTCATGCCATCTTCTTTAGATTCTGAACATCCACTGCCTTGTTTCCGCAAATCTTCATCTTCACGAAGGTGAATCTTTCCTGCTGCTCTGCGGATAGGTACTCAGCACTGTAGCCCCCTACACTTCCGGAGATCATCGGAGCGGCCATGGCTAGAGAGAAGAAAACGGTTCTGGAGAAGGGAAATGATGGAAGAGATGGAAGCCCTCACGGGTTTCTTCGCGGGAAGAAGAGAAAGCTTCAAATCTTGCAGAGAGTCGATGCCGGAATCGTTAGGGCATCGGCTTTGGGCGAACAGATAAAGAGAAAGGGTAAAGGTGGAAGATGAGTCGTTCCCAGAATGATTTGACTAATTAGAATTACTTTATCGAAAACAGGAAGCGCCAAAAAGGCGGTAATGGCAGAAGACGACAAAAGGGTTTGACGAGTCAAACTGCTTTTAACACAACAGCGGTCAATGAGGAGTAAGTAAGCTGAGTTTTGCTTAAAGTCAAGGGAAGAGAGAAAATTTATTTAATCTGAAAAATTTATATGCCAATTTAAATACAGAATCTTTTTACAAATTGCACATCCCTAATTCCCTTCTAAGAGATGTAAATCTCTCTTCAGGTAGGGCTTTTGTGAAGATATCTGCTAGTTGACCATTTGTATCTATAAAAGAAATTTCTAAGTTACCACTAGCTACATGATCTCGAATGAAGTGATATCTAACCTCAATATGTTTAGTCCTTGAGTGTTGCACTGGATTCTTGGTGAGGTTGATGGCACTTGTATTATCACACAGTAGTGGAATTGACTTGATATGAATGTTGAAATCCTCAAGTTGTTGCTTTATCCATAGGAGTTGTGTGCAGCAACTTCTAGCAGCAACATATTCTGCCTCAGCTGTTGATAGAGCTACTGAATTTTGTTTCTTGGAGGACCAAGATATCAGACATCCTGCAAGAAACTGACAACAACCACTAGTGCTCTTCCTATCTACTTTGCATCCAGCATAATCAGCATCAGAATATCCTACTAAATTTATTTCACAAGATTTTGGATACCAAAGACCTAAATCATGAGTTCTAGCTAAATATCTGAATATTCTTTTCACAAAAATTAAATGAGACTCTCTAGGGTCTGCTTGATATCTAGCACACATGCATACACTGAATAAAATGTCTGGTCTACTTGCTGTTAAGTAAAGTAATGACCCTATCATGCCTCTATAGTTCTTTTGGTCTACCTTTTTACCATTCTGATCACTGTCCATTCTGGTTGATGTGCTCATTGGCGTTGACAGTGGCTTCGCACCTTCAAAACCAAATTTCTTTAATAGCTCTTTGGTGTACTTGGCTTGACAGATGTGGGTGCCTTCCTTCCCTTGCTTGATTTGTAATCCAAGGAAGTAGTTTAGCTCTCCCATCATACTCATTTCAAATTCTCCCTGCATAAGCTTTTCAAAGTACTTGCAAAGAGATTCATCAATAGATCCAAAAATAATATCATCTACATATATTTGTACAAGAAGTATATGTTTGACTTTAGATTTTATAAATAATGTACTATGTACTTGACCTTTAGTGAAACCATGATCTAATAAGAAAGTACTGAGCCTCTCATACCAGGCTCTAGGTGCTTGCTTTAAACCATATAGTGCCTTATGGAGTTTAAATGCATGATTTGGAAATTCGGTGTCATCAAAACCTGGAGGTTGTTCAACATACACTCCTCTTTGATAAATCCATTTAAAAAGGCTGATTTGACATCCATTTGAAACAATTTTAAATCTAATGCAGATGCATAAGCAAGTAAAATCCTAATAGCCTCAAGTCTAGCCACAGGTGCATAGGTTTCATCGAAATCTATGCCTTCCTCTTGGGAATAGTCTTGAGCTACAGTCTGGCCTTGTTCCTTAAGATTACTCCAGACTCATCCAGTTTATTTTTGAACACCCACTTGGTGCCAATAACTGAATGATGGATGGTCTAGGAACAAGTGACCATACTTGGTTTCTTGAACTGATTTAGTTCATCTTGCATGGCTATTATCCTGATTCATCGGTTAAAGCTTCATTGACTGTCTTAGGCTCTATTGAGAAACAAAGGCTAAATAATCACAAGGGATTACATTACCTCTTGTTCTTACCCCTACGGATGGATCACCAATAATATTCTCAGGAGGGTGATCTTTCTTATGTCTCCATTCCTTTGGAAGGTTTTCATGTTGAATTTCAGTCTGCTGCAGTTCTTCCAGAGGTGGATCTTCCTTGTCTCAATTGAGGTATTCTTTAATTTTCGGACAAGTCATATGCATCATCAATGTCACTAATTTCTTCCTTTTTCAAGGAGGGGTTAGATTCATCAAAAATAACATGCACAGATTGTTCAATTAATAATGAGCGTTTATTGAAAACTCTATAACCTTTGGGTTTAGAAGTGTACCCCATAAAGATGCCTTCATCTGATTTGGCATCTAACTTACCAATGTCCCTTTTTCCATTGTTGTGGATGAAACAAGGACATCCAAATATTTTGAAGTGACTGATCTTTGGTTTCTTTCCCTTGTAGAGTTCATAAGCAGTCTTCTTCAGAATTGGCCTGATCATTACCCTATTAATGATATAGCTTGCAGTGTTGATGGCTTCGGCCCAAAAATATCTTGGCAAGTCATATTCTGATAACATGGTTCTTGCCATATCCAAAAGAGTTCTATTTTTCCTCTCAGCAATTCCATTTGTTGAGGTGTCCTTGGTGCTGAGAAGTTGTGCTCAATTCCTTGATCATTACAGAACTTTGCAAACTTTTCATTCTGAAACTCACCACCATGATCTGATCGGATAGATATAATGGTGAACTTCTGATCTTTCTGAACTTTCTTGCTGAAGCTGACAAAATTATCAAAGGTGTCATCTTTGTGCTCTAGAAAGGATACCCAAGTAAATCTTGAGTAATCATCAACTATAACAAATCCAAAATTCTTTCCTCCGAGACTGGTAGTCCTCATTGGCCCAAATAGATCCATATGAAGTAATTCTAATGGCTTTGAGGTGGTCACTACTGTCTTTGATTGAAAGAGCTCTTGGTGTGCTTTCCTCTTGCACAAGGTCTACAGATGCTATCCATTTTTGAGTTGACCTTTGGCAATCCTTCCACTAGATTTCTCTTTCTGAGCTTGTTCAATCCATCCAAGCTGCAGTGTGCCCAGTCTGTGCCCAGCTCTGTTGATTGATCTTTGCTGGCTGCCAAACAGACATCTTGATCCTTGAGTTCCTCGAGATAGAGAACATACAAATTTCTTTCTCTATATGCTTCAAATATGACTGCTCCATCCTTTAATATACTGCACTTTGATTCTTGGAACTGAATCTGATGGCCTTTGTCACACAACTGACTGATGCTGATGAGATTGTGCTTTAATCCTTTGACAGCATTACATCTTCAATAACTGATTTTCCTTTGATGTTCACGGACCCACTTCCTATCACTGTGCCTTTTCCATTATCTCCATAGGTGACTGTTCCTTCTTCAGCTTGGAGATTAATGAAACTTCTGGTTGCCTGACATGTGCCTTGAGCATCCACTACCAATACCATTTGGATGCTCTTGAATTTTCCTGAAATTTAAACATTAAGTTTTAGGTACCCAAGTTCTTTTGGGTCCTGATGGGTAGTATCATCAATTTTACCTTTTATTATCCATTTTTATGTTTTGTTGGGCATGTTATTGCGATATGTCCTAATTTGTTGCAGTGATCACAGTAGGACAATTTTGTTATCTTTTCTATATACTTGAACTCAGCTTTATATACTATATCTTGTTCAGGTATAAATTTGGTGTTGGATATGTTTTAGGGTAGACTATGGTTTCTTCATTATCTGGGGGTGTATATCCTAACCCATTTTTCTTCTTACCTGCTCTTCTAGCACCTTTTAATATTAGAGAGTTTTTACTATTAGTAAATTTCTCTAGTGTGCTTGATAGTTTATTATTTTCTTCATTTAAGTTTTTAACTTCTTTCCTTAATTCATCTGTGCTTTCCTGTTTTTCCACTTTTGTTATTTGTTCATTCTTAGCTTTTAGGTCTTCACACAACAATTTATTTCTTCTTTTAAGTTCAGTTATTTGTTTTTCTAATTCTTCATTTTCTGTTTTTAGATCTGAATTAGTGTTTTCTAAACAGATTACATTTTTCTTACTAACTTTAAGTAATTTGGATACTTCTTTATATTTATCATAAAGTTCATTAAAGGCACTTTCTAAATTATCAGAATCTGAATCATTACAGGAATCAAAAGAAGAGTCAGAAGTTACCTTTTCTTCGATGTTGGCCATGAGAGCCAGGTTGGCTTCTTCTCCATCACTGCTTGAGCTTGACTCACTGTCTGAGTCACTGCTGTTCTCCCAAGCAGCTGCCATTGCCTTCTTTTTATACTTCTTGAATTTTCTGAAATTATCCTTCTTCTTGTGATCATTCTTCTTGAGCATTGGACAATCTACCTTGATGTGTCCAGGCTTTTTGCATTCATAGCATATCACTTCTCCTTTCTTCGAATCCTTTACTTCTGGTTTTTGAAATCTTTATTTTTCTTGAAAAATCTTCTCCCAGACTGGAACTTCTTCTTCTTTGCTAGAATTCTTTGAAGTCTTCGAGACAGCATTGCTTCTTCATCGTCACTGTCCTTACTGCTTTCACTGGTCCAGTGATTCTTCTGATATGTCTTCATTGGCCTTGAGAGCATTGATTGCTTCTTTCTGCTGGAGGATTCTCCTAATCTCTCCATATTTATTTCATGAGCCATAAGGATCCTATTAACTTCTCCAATGACATTAGTTTTAGATCATTGGCTTCCTCAATGGCTGTTACCTTTGGAGTCCATGAGGATGGCAGAGATCTGAGGATCTTTCTGACCATATCTGGTACATCATAGACTTTTCCTAATCCAGCTAATCCGTTTGTGATATCTGTGAATCTACTGAACATTTGGTTATGGATTCACCTGACTGCATCTGGAATCTTTCATATTGAGTCACAAGAATGTCGATTCTTGTCTCCTTTACCTTATCTGTCCCTTCATAGGTAATCCTGAGCTTTTCCCACATTTCTATTGCGGATTTGTAGGCTGAAACTCTGTTGAATTCTTTCTTGCTGAGGGCACAGCACAGGATGCTCTTGGCTTTTAGTTTAAGGAGATTTTTCTTCTGTCTTCATCTGTCCACTGAGCCTTTGCATTGGTGACTAGAAGATCACCTTCTTCTATAATGGACCATATCATGTAATCGTGGTCTTGTAGAAAGTACTCCATTCTTATTTTCCAATACGTATAATCTTCTCCATCAAACAAAGGAGGTCTGTTTCTGACTGACCTTCGAAATTACCTTGGGCTGCCATGGATCTTTACTCTTCAGATCGTTGGATCTTCTTCTTTGTCGAAGAGACTTGCTCTGATACCACTTGTTGCCCAGCTAGCTAGCCCAGAGGGGGGGTGAATGGGTTATTAAAAATTTGATCTTTGATTAATACCTGTTCACTGAAAGGATTACACAACAACTTAAACGAAGGTAGAGTTAGAGGAAACGAGACAGCAAACACACAAAAAACACAACCACAAGACACAAGGATTTTTATCCTGGTTCGGACTCCTCTCCACAAGAGACCTACGTCCAGTCCCTGAGGTTCCCTGAGCAATACCTCAGGATTTCACTATCAAGGGTACTATCCCCCTCACGGATCCTTACACCCAGCCTCAACTGGTCTTCCTTCAACCTGAAGGGAAAACAACCACCCTGGATACCACCAGGTCTTCCTTCACCCAGAAGGGAACACAACTAATAAAAGAAGTATAAGAACAAGCTTCAGGAACTAGCTCAACAGCTACAATTCTGAAGCAAACAAGCCTCGAGAGAGAAGGAAATTTAACACTGGTTCTCTCCAAAGACTACACTGGCTCTCACAGGAATTTCTTCTTGAACACTGAGAGCTAAAGAGCTAAGATGGATTGGAATGGAGTGCTTCGCTCTTGTTTTGAATCACAGAAGACTTGAAGGATTGGCGATGCTTTCTTTTGGAATAATATTCTTCAAAAGTATCTTGTTGTCCTTCTCAGTCTTGAGTCTTGTATTTAAGCTTCTTCTTGAATTTGATCGTTAAAGATCCGTTGTCTCTCATCCTGGTGTACGTTAGACAGGTCTGCAAGGAAGCTTCTGATCTTCAGTCTTTTATCCTTTAGTACACGCCACAGAAACATTTTAATATCTTGTATCTTGTGTCCAACGTTGTACAGATAAGTCTTGTCAGGTATCTGCAAGTATGTCAACAATAAATAGGAGACAGCTAGGGCTATCGTTGATCGTTAGTCACAGTTTGGAAAAGATATTACTAGTTTTAGCAAAGCTCCTTTCTGTCAAAATAAAGATGTAGACAAAATAGCAAAATGCTGGAAGATATCGTCTGCATGCATGAGAGATACGTTCAGAGTGCATTGAATGTATACCAGTCAAACATACGAGATATGACTTTGACTATTCAACGTATATCAAAGAGTGTTGATATAATAATGAAATCGATATGAACAAAGCTGATGCCTTTATGACTTATGAAATCGTTATAAGTTGATAGGCAAATCGTTATTATAATAATGAAATCATTATAAGCATTTATGAAATCGTTGTGAAATACAAATCGTTGTATTTCTGAAGAAATCGATATGAACTCTTAACAAATCGTTATGAGATGCAAATCGTTCTGAGTTCTAAAGAAATCGTTTCGACACAAATCGTTACGAGGTCTAATGAAATCGTTACGAGAACTTAAGAAATCGTTACAGCTAGAAAGTCGTTATGAATTCTAAAGAAATCGTTACAAGAACTAAAGAAGTCGTTACGGCTAGAAAGTCGTCTGAGTTCTAAAGAAATCGTTATGAGAACTTAAGAAATCGTTACAGCTAGAAAGTCATTGTGAATTCTAAAGAAATCGTTGCGAGAACTAAAGAAGTCGTTACGGCTAGAAAGTCGTTGTGAGTTCTAAAGAAATCGTTACGAGAACTTAAGAAATCGTTACAGCTAGAAAGTCGTTGTGAATTCTAAAGAAATCGTTGCGAGAACTAAGAAGTCGTTACGGCTAGAAAGTTGTTGTGAATTCTAAAGAAATCGTTACGAGCACTAAAGAAATCGTTACGACGGACAAGTCGTTACACTTTCAAAAGAAATCGTTGCGATGTCTTATAGAATCGTTACGACGGTCAAGTCGTTACGCTTTCAAAAGAAATCGTTGCGATGTCTTATAGAATCGTTACGACGGTCAAGTCGTTACACTTTCAAGAAATCGTTGCGGTATCGATTTGTTTGAAACATCACGACTTTTCGGTCAGAAAGAAATTGATCATAATACTTATGAAATCGTTATGAACTCATAAAGGAATCGTTCTGATTATCAATAGAAGTCGATATGAAGTATGAAGAAGTCGATGCAATGACTTGGAAAAATTATGAAGTGAGAATCTTACCTGATTGTCTTGAACTTTCTTTTACTTTTATTTCCTGTCCTCAAGGCTCAAGTAATTCATTAGTAATGTTTTGTTAATCATCAAAATTAATATATAAATAAGTGAGTTAATTTATATGGAGAAAGTTTGGTCATCAAAACCACCATCTCAAGGGGAGGGGAGCATGCTAGGACGAGTGGGAGACGAGGGTCCCTACCTCAAGGAGTAAGCTGACCCGTTGGGTCCTTCACATCGGAATGGCCACCACTTGCTCGCTCCATGCACCACAAGCACGTCCCCTACACGATGGGGACGACACCTCCTCACCATGGGCACCACGAACGCCAAGACCGTCGGAGAACAAGAGAGATCTCGGGAGGAAGAAGGAAGAAGAAGAAGAAGAAGGAAAGGGGAGAGGTGGGAAATGGGGCGCCGGCCTCGGTTTTAAATCAATGGGCCCTGAGACGCGACAGGTCGGCTTGGCGAGATAACAAGCATGTCGCAACCCCCTGGCGTCGTGACCATGTTGCGACAGCCACCCCCGATGCGACCCCAAAAGGCGATCAAACCTCGAAGACCGGGAAACCAGAACGCGACGGTCTGCCAGGTCGTGTCAACGCTGTACGCACCTGACACCTGATAAAGCCGTTCTGATAGAAAGGACAGCGGTCAAATCGGTCAGAAAAGTAGTCGCGACGCCAGCAGACGCCGCGACAAGAACACGACGCCCACCCCCATCGCGACCATGTCTCAACGGCCAGGTGCGCCTCGTCCTGAAGCCTGTCAGGACGGGCTCCCCTGACACGACCATGTCATGACCAGGGTGCTTGTCGCGAGTCTGAGGACAGGGCCAAGAGCCCAGAGGGCCGGGTCTTACACACTCATTAACATCAAAAGTCAGTTGCATATGAATTATCTAAGTCTACATCGATTATTGTTGTAAGTTCACTTGACTACTATTTTAATATCACATCAATTACATAGCTATGATTGACTGGTAGACATCGGTTATAGTCCCCTTAAACATTGATTATGTTTCAACATCGATTACATTTCTACATTAATTATGGTTCAACATCGATTACTCTCACATCGATTATGTTTAAACATCGATTACGCTCACATCGATTAAATTCAACATCGATTATGTTTAAACATTGACTAAGTTCACATCGATCAAAATTCAACATGATTATGTTTAAACATCGACTACGTTCACATCGATTATGATTCAACATCGATTATGGTTAAACATTGATTGTCTTTGAACATCGATTCTTTTTGAACATCGATTATTTTTTAACAACGATTATCTTTTGGACATCGACTATCTTTGAACATCAATTCTCTTTGAACATCGATTCTCTTTGGACAATAATTATCCTTTGGACATCGACTATCCTTGAACATCGATTATCTATAGACAACAATTATCCTTAGTCATCGATTAATCTTTGAACATCGATTATATTACCTTGATAATGACCTTTAGAATAATCATATTGATTATGGTTATAATTAAGTTTTATTGAACATCATAAAATTAGCCTTAATCAAATCTTGCCTCACAGTTCTTTTCAATTAATTTTGAAATGTTGTGCATTTCAAACCTTCCCGCAAATTGTTGCGTATCCTTTGCACATAGGCATTTATTATATATCATGGGTACAGTTTCTATGTATGTCATCTCTTACTGTTTACCACTTTCATGACATATCAGCTAAGAACTTTAAAATGAATAGAATGACATTTCCATTTTAGTATATCTTCTTGCAGCATGGCCAGTGACATTGACTAACAGCTTAGAAACATTTGAGCTGTCTACCTTTCAGCATTTATTGTCTGCAGGTTTCCAGTAGTCACATACGTTTACAACGTTGGACATGCCATGTTGACCGGATCAAAGAAGATATTCATATGATCTCTCTCTCTCCTCTCTCTCTCTCTCTCTCTCTCTCATCTCTCTCTCTCTATATATATATATATATATATATATATATATATATATATTATATATATATATATATATATGTCTCTATCCAAGCATTTATTATCTGTAGTTTTCCGGCTCTCTTACGTTGGACCTACTACAACTGTTAGGAGACACGTTTCAAGACAGGAGACACAACATACACTTCAACAAGATTTTAGATACACAGATAGAAGAGCTCGCTCCTTCATTCAATTATTAACTCTCTTGCTCCTAGCTACGAAGCACTGTTCTTCAATTCCCTCTTGAGGTAAAGAGCTTGTTTAGATCTGAGAGAACTTCTTTTTGGCGTAATTCTGTCTTCTCCCAGATTCTGTCTTAGATCAAGCACTGTATTGTTACTATTAGCTTGGTCTAGAGGCCATCACCTCTTTACTCTTCTTTGAGTGCTCCTTTTCATCAGTGATGAGAGGATCTGGTGTGTAGTGGGTGGTTCTTTCCCTTTTGTAGAAAGGAAGACTTATTGTAACAGGTGTGTATTGCCTCTTCATGGAGTGAAGAGAAGGCCAACTGGTGCTGGATGTGTAAGTGTCCTTGAGGGGGACTGTATCCTTGGTTAGTGGAATTCCAAGTTGTTGCTTGGGACTAGATGTAAGACTTCTTATGATAGGAGATCTAAACCAGGATAAAAATTTTGTTGTTCATGTGATTGCTTTTGTCTTCTTATCTGCTGCTCATTAACTCTAACTATTTCATTTAGTGTTTCTAAAGTTATTTTGTCACAGAACATTTTTAAGATGAATTTTTAGCAATCCATTCACCCCCCCCCCCCCCTCTCTTGGCTTGCAACCCACTTCCTAGAGTCTATACTCATAATAACCTCCTCGCAGGTCTGAGGCCCATATCTTTATAGTCATTCCCTTGATATGTCCCACATATCTGTCAGGAGGGATAGATACTCTACTGACCTACACAAAGTTGGATCTTGTGTGATAGGTTCCTGAACATATTCTTCATGCAGAATTGTGCTTGAGCTTGGTTCTCCATCCTTGCTCAATTCTATCGTGCTCTCATTATTTTCACCAAGAACGTGTTCCTTCTCAAGAAACATCACCCTCTTGATAACAAAGACCTTTTGGTCCTCAGGTTGATAGAAATAATACCCACAAGTGAATCTAGGTGAAGCTAACTGCGAAGATTACTGATCGGGTCATCTATGTAATATTGTGTCCCTGGTTTTGATGATGTCATATAAATGTAAAATGTATAGACAGTTGACACACGTCATTTATTTTGCAGGAACAACTCAACGGATCAAAGAAAAATGCGTTATTATCAGATAAGGTCGACACTATCTGGAACATAGTTCGACACTAGTTGTCCATGGTGATGTAATGAGGAGATAAGATCTGGTTAGGTTAGCGCTATTCAGAGAGCAAGTTAACACTAGAGATGTTTTCAAGTCATATTGAGGAGATACAACTTTGATAAGGTCGACACTCTGTGATGATAAGGTCGACACTAAGCAAGGGCAGAGTTCGCTGTGGAGTCAAATGAAGCTAAGGTCGACACTAGCTGTACCTAAGGTCGACACTAACAGTCAATCAGGCTTACTCAGAAGGAAGAACAAGTTAATATCTTGGAAATCTCAGGTTTGACATGTGTCCTTGAAATCTGAGAAGTGCCTCCTTTTGAATTAATGTGTGTGTGTTGACCACAGCCCCTGGAAGTGTCAACACTAGTACACTTAGAATCTTTTCAAGAAGTAGAAGTCATTACGCGAGCACGTGATTCTAGGCCAACAGACTGGAATCCTTTCTGAACACGTCAGCTATTCTAGAAGGCGCCGATGCTTGGCGGCAAAATTCTCCACTTTTGGGTGAATCCGTTGAGGGCCCACTGTACAGAATCCCACGAAATCAGGTAACAAAAATGTGAAGTGCTCCAGTTCGTGAAAAAAAAGTAGAGTTGCATGCTGTGAAAGAAGAAAAAATTGCAGAGAGCGAAGAAGGGAGCAGATCGGAGACTCTGAAGGAGCACGAAGATGCAATTTCAGATCGGAGCTATGATCAGATGGAGAGATTGCTGAATCAAGCGTAAATTGAAGCTTCGAAAAGCTGGTGTTGAGCCTTTGCAAACTGAGGATCGTGAAGCTTCTTCAACATAGATCCCTGTGATTTAATTGAGACAGAGTTCAAAGGAAATTCATCTGAAGTGGATCAAATCTGAAGATTGGAAGTGCTAGAACTCGACATTGAATCCTGAGTAGGGAGTTTGAAGATCTCTAAACACCTCCTGGCACATCTTCATTTTTATCTTTTCGATTTTTTTGAGAATTTGAATTGTGTGTTATCTGCTTCTTTGTGAAGTAGATTGGATTGATCATTCATGAGGTGTGATTGAATCAATTGGTTTAAAGCTGTGTATCAGCGGTGTATTTAAGCTGTAAATCAGTGGATGTGAAGAAGCTATGAATCAGCGGGTGTTTGAGAACTTCTCTCAGGAGTTCTTGTAGTGGTACCTCACTGGTTTAGTGAGGGGTGGATGTAGGTCTCCTCACTGGAGCCGAACCACCTTAAAATTCCTCTCTCTTGTGTGGCGTGTGCCCTGCTTGCATTGTGAATTGAGTATCTAATTTGCTTGATCATAATAGAAATTTTAAATTACTGAATTGCGTTAAAATTTCTGAAGATTCTCTATTCACCCCCCCTCTAGATAATCTTTCTACATACAACACGTGGTATCAGAGCCTGGTTCTCCAATTTATTTGGTTTCACGACCAGGAGAGATTTGTGTATGATGGAATCTAGGGGTTACATTGCTGAGGGTCATTCTGTAAATAGACCGCCCTATTTTGATGGTACTAATTATGCGTATTGGAAAACTCGTATGCAGGTTTTCTTGCGAGCTCAAGACCATCAAATATGGAGTTTGTGAACAATGGACCTTATGAGCTGTCCGAAGATGAAGAGAAGTGGACTCCTGAAGAGATCAAGAAGTCAAATGAGAATTGGAGTGCAATGAATATTATGTAGTGCTCACTGCACCCAACTGAATTTTCAAGAGTCTCATCGTGCTCAAGTGCTAAAGAGATCTGGGATCTCCTTATGGTAATATATGAAGGCACATCTGAGGTAAAAGAAACTAAGGCTAACATGTTAGTTTCTGAATATGAGGTTTTTCGAATGAAGCATGATGAAACTATCTTTGAAATGTATGGCAGATTAACTTTGCTAACAAATGGATTAAAAAATTTAGGTAAAGTTTACACTGATAAGGAATTGGTTAGAAAAATTCTTAGATCATTAACACCCATTTGGCATACTAAAGCCACTGTTATTGAAGAATCTAGAAACTTATCCACAACTACTGTAGATGAGTTGGTAGGCTCCTTAATGACATATGAGTTGGGGTTTAAAAGAACCGAGGATGATCTAAAGAAGAAGAAGCCTCTTCTCTTAAAGCAAGTCCTAGCACAAAGGAGGTTACCGAAGATAGTGAATCATCCACCTCTGAAGATGACTCAGGTGAGTTTGCATTGATGACTAGGAAGTTCAGGAAATTTTTTAGAAAAGAAGGTAAGGGTTTTCTGAAAAAGAAACCATACAACAATCATCTGTCAAAACCCAAAGTAAATGCAAATAAAAGAATGATAGAATTGTTTGTTACAATTGCAGGAACCAGACATGTCAAGTCTGAATGTCCTGAGATTCAGAAGAAAACTCAGTCCAGATGGAATAAGAACAAGCAAAAGGCTATGGTCGGTACCTGGAGTGAAGAAGAAGAAGTTGAAGAGGAGGAAAGCTCAGATGCTGAGGACACTCATTCAAAGCTTTGTTTGATGGCTATAGAAACTGAAGAAGAAGAAGAAGAAGAAGAAGAAGAGGTAAGTTCCTTATTTAAGGATTTCAGTTTGAAAGATTGAGAGCATGTTTACTTCGAACTTATGGACCAGTATGATGCTCTTAAAAAGGAAAAAACAAAATGCTCAAAAAGAAACTAAATATTCCTCTTAGAACATCTTAACAAAAGAAAAAGAAAAAGAGTGTTCACAAGAGATAAATGCTTTAAAAGAAGTTGTAAGTGATTGAAAAATCAAAATATTGAAATTCATGATGAAGTAGCTCGTCTCTGAAAAGAATGCAGCCTTACACAGTGTTAACACTGAACTACAAAAGGAAATTAAGTTCTGCAAAATGAAATAAACAAAAGGCAGAAGTTCTTGAAAAATTTGTGAGTGGCAAACAATCTTGAAGCTCTTCTAGGCACAAGAGTAAACTTTAACAAAGAAGGGTTAGGTTTTAATCCCACAAAGAAGAAGGAAGTAGGACTGAAAACTATAACATTCATTTCTTCAAAAACATCTAAAGCTTCCACTTCAACAGGACAGAGAAATGTGAAAATTGGAAAGGATACAAAACAGGATGGAAAAGCAAAGTTGGTTTACAACAAAGAAACAAATGGAAGAAAGATAACAAAAGCTGAAAATGAACAAGTATTTCAAAGGAACAAAAAGCTGAAATCACCTGTCTGGAAAGGTCAACACTATACCTTTGATAGGTCGACACCATTATACAGAAAATCACAAAATCTGGAAAATTGGACAAATAGTAGGCCAACATCATCTCCGAATTGGCCTCCCACCAGATGGGCTCATGAGAAATCAAGATCCACTAACATCAATAATCAGAAATGGTCAAAATGGAATCATTCAGGTTGACACTATCCCTTCAGAGTGTCGACACATGCCTATGATTTCATCAGAAGAAATGAAACTCAACATCTGAAAGGTTGGGGAATCAAACCAAGTCAGATCTTACTCTAGAAATGTGGAGAAAAAGCTTAACAGAAAACACAAAAGGAAATGTTTCAAAACACTATGAAAACAGGAAACAAAATGAAAAACAACATAATTTCATGAATGAGAATAATATAAAGGTGAATAAAAACAGTCTGGATTCCAAAAGACCTCTCCCCGTGTTCTTATTTTTGAAGGTATTGTGGGACCCAAATGTACTTGGGTTTAAAGAATCCTTTTTATTGTGTGTGTGCAGTATGTCTTCTTACAGCCAAGAAGAACTTGTGGTACTTAGGCGCCTCTTTGGATAGAGTAAATGTGAGTTACTCTGAGTTAACTCAGAGTTACTAGAGTTAACCAAAGTGCTTTGGTAGTGGGTTAGAGTTAACTTTGTGGGTTGGGGTAAAAGTGTGTTAAAAGTGATTACACACCTTTTTGTAACCCACCTCTAGAGGGGGTTAACTCAAGTGAGTTCCACTTTTTAATCACAAGATTAAATCCACATTAATGCCCTTTTTCCCAAGTAGGTTAACTCACTTGTTCTTACCAAAGTGTTTTTACAAAAGTAGGTTAACTCACCATATATCAAAGTTAACTCTATTATTACCAAGCAAATATGAGTTACACATGTGTAACTTTGTACATGGGTTGGAGTTATCTTAACTACCCATTCCAAAGAGGCGCTAGATAGTGCTGTTCAGACATGATAGGGGACAAGGACAATTCTATCTTTTATCCAAAAAGAAGGCTGGACATGTTTCATTTGGAGGTAACAACAAAGGTAAGATCATTGGCTCAGGTAAGGTTGTTAGGAATCTAACCAACTCGATTGATGGAGTTCTTCTAGTGGAAGGTCTGGAGTATAACCTTCTGAGTATAAGCCAATTGTGTACAAAGGTCACAAGGTAAGTTTTGTTCTCTGGGGTGCACTATCTTTGAACCTGATTCTGATGTTGTTAAGTTTACTGGAAAAAGAGCAAATAATGTGTACATGGTAAATTTTGATGAATCTGAAAACACTAATCTGTGCTTAACTGCAAATAAAAATGATTTAGCATGTTTATGGCATCGTAGACTAGGTCATGCTAGCTATAGTGTACTTCATAAATTGGTTAAGTTCAACATGGTTAAAGGTTTGTCTGATATCTCCTTCAAACATAACTTAAAATTGTGTGAAGCATGTTCTCAAGGTAAGCAAACCAGAAAAACCTTCAAAAGTATATTAGAAAGTCAATCCCCAAACCTTTCGAACTTATCCATATGGACTTGTTTGGTCCCACAAGGACAAACAGTCTGAATGGAAAAAGATTTGGATATGTCTTGGTTGATGACTTTTCTAGATTCACCTGGGTTGACTTTCTTGCACACAAAAATGTTTTTTCACTGAGTTTCGTGATTTTTATAAGAAGGTTTCACAGGAAGGGAAGTTCAAAATTATTTCAATTATATCAGATCATGGTGGTGAATTTGATAATGCTAACTTTGAGGATTTTTGCAGGAAGGAAGGAGTCGTCCACAAGTTTTCATCACCAAGAACTCCTGAACAGAATGGAGTTGTGGAAAGAAGAAACAAAACTCTTGTGGAGATGGCAAGAACCATGTTAATTGAAATGGTCTGCCAAGGAAGTTTTGGGCTGAAGCGATTAACACATCTTGTTACATAATAAATCGTGCTATGGTAAGACCTTTCTGCAGAAAGACTCCTTATGAATTACTGAAAGGTAAGAAGCCATCTATTGCACATTTTAGGGTTTTTGGGACCAAATGTTTTATTCTGAAAAACAACAAACATGAGTCGGATAAATTTGAGTCCAGAGTGACTTAGGAATATTCCTAGGCTACTCTGATCATTCAAGAGCATATCACATTTTTAATGTAAAAGATCAAATTGTTGAAGAATCTCCTCATATCACTTTTGATGAATTCGATGTTAAATCATGCAGAGAAAAGCAGATGGGGAGTTTCTGGAAGGAGAAGACTCTAAAGGACAAAAGGAAAGAGAAGATGCAACCAAAAGGAACTCAGATCACTGTGAAGCACATGAACCAGAAAATGAACTCAAAGAAAGAGATGGGATGAATGTAAGAGTGCTGAGAGATCATCCACAGGAAAGCATAATTGGTAACTTGCTTGACCCTCCTAGGACAAGATCTCATTTTAGAACAATTTCTGAACTTGATCAAATAGCTCTAGTGTCTCAAATTGAACCTAAGAACATAGATGATGCTCTCAAAGACACATGTTGGATTAATGCAATGCATGAGGAGTTAAATCAATTTGAGAGAACAAAGTGTGGCATTTGGTTCCAAGACCTTTATCTCAAAGTATCATTGGAACTAAATGGGTCTTTAGAAATAAAATTAGTGAAGAAGGGAAGGTAATAAGGAATAAAGCTAGGCTAGTAGCAAAAGGTTATAATCAGGAATTTGGTATTGATTTTGAAGAGTCATTTGCTCTAGTAGCTAGGCTTGAAGCCATCTGAATTTTGTTTGCTTTTGCTTGTGCTCATGGTATTGAATTGCAGCAAATGGATGTAAAGAGTGCCTTCTTAAATGGTTTAATTAAGGAAGAAGTGTTTGTTGATCAACCTCCTGGTTTTGAATGCACTAACCTTCCTGATCATGTGTATAAACTAAACAAAGCTTTGTATGGTCTGAAGCAAGCTCCCCGAGCTTGGTATGATCGATTAAGTTCTTTTCTTACAGGTAAAGGGTATTCAAGAGGTAAGGTTGATCAAACACTTTTTACAAAAATTCAAGATAAGGATATCTTGGTGGTCCAATATATGTCGATGACATTATTTTTGGATCAACAAAGTCCTCCTTATGCAAGGAATTCTCAGAACTAATGACTAATGAATTTGAAATGAGTCTAATGGGAAACTTAAATTTTTTCTTGGACTACAGGTTGTTCAATCAAAGGAGGGAATCTTCATAAACTAATCCAAATACATTCAAGATTTGCTGAAAAAGTACAAAATGGAAAACACAAAATCAATGACAACTCCAATGAGCACATTTGTGAGTTTAGATGCAGATCTGAAAGGTAAACAAGTTGATTCAAAAGTGTACAGAGGTATGATTGGCTCCTTACTCTATTTGACAGCATCTAGACCGAATATTCAATTTTCAGTGTGCATGTGTGCTAGATTTCAAGCTTGTCCTAAGGAATCCCACTTGAGTGCAGCAAAAAGAATTTTTAGATATCTTGCTGGAACTCAAGAGTTGGGATTATGGTATCCTGTCTTCAGTGAGTTTAATTTGATATCTTACTCTGATGTGGATTTTGCTGGTTAAGCTAGATAGAAAAAGCACTAGTGGCTATTGCCAATTTTTGGGAGGATGTTTAGTTTCTTGGGCTTCCAAGAAATAACACTCAGTTGCTCTCTTTACTGCAGAAGCAGAATATATATGTTTCCGTAGGAAGTTGTGGCACTCAAGTGTTATGGATTAAACATCAACTCCAAGACTACCAAGTAGATCTTGGATGTGTCCCATATTTGTGATAACACAAGTGCAATTTGCTTAGCAAAAAATCCAATCCAGCATTCTAGGACCAAGCATATAGAAATCAGGCATCATTTCTTAAGAGATGAAGTAAGCGAAAATTCATTTGAATTGCACTTTGTTGAAACATCAAAACAAGTTGCTGATATTTTCACTAAACCCTTGTGCAATGAAAGATTTTCCTGCTTAAGAAGAGAACTTGGGTTGTGCTTGCTTGATCCATGAGTGACGGTGTTGAAATTGTTGTGATAATGTGTTTAAATGGGTGAAAGTGCTGAAATAAGTTCTTGTTGTTGCTGCTAAATTTCTTTGTGAACTATGCCATGTAAATGAGATGGAAATTGGATGAAAATCAATGTTTGATTGGTCAGTTTGTCAGATGAGATAGGTGGAATGCAATCAGTTCTTGTGAAGTTGGTGGAGTGAAAATTTCAGTGTGATTCTGAGATGTCCTTTCTATCTAAGGTCGACTCTATGGACAACAGAGTCGACACTGTTTTCTTTCACACCAAAATTTTTGTCATTTCTGTCAATTCACACATCCTTGATTCTTTTTAGCAAATAAATTCCTTGTCCTTCCAGCAAATAAAATTCTTGTCTCATACTTTGCATTGACCTAAGTGATATATGAAATGGTGAGTTGAAGAAGGACAGGTCAAGCTTGTATGGATTCTTTCACTATGCGTGAGTATATGTCTCTGCCAAGTACCAAAGGTCTTTGTGCACTCATTGAGGAGGAGTTCTTCTTTTTCTAACTATTTCTCTTGATTCATCATTTTTTAAAGGAAGTAATTTCACTTTGAGAAGCAAAATTTCTAGGCATTTTCTCAAGGGGAGTTAATTTCAATTACCTTTTTAAAAAAAACTCCATTATCTCAGAATTTGAAAGATTGTGGTTTAAGAGTTTTAAATTTCTGGTTTAACTATTAAAATCTTTGAAGAATTCATATCAATTAACTAACAGTACAGAAGAAATTCTTTTAGTGAGAAGTGCATTTCTATTAAACCTTGAAAATTCATGTAACTTGGTTTCCTTCGTCAGATTTTCAAGGCTTCTGAAATATATTGATTTGAAGAATCTTCTTGACCCAAAAACTTTTTGGTTGATAACGTTTTTACAAATGGCAGAACAATGTCTATGCTCTGAGAAACTGTAAATCTCTGATAAAATTAGAGTTTCATTGTATGTCATGATGAGCTAGTTAATTCTGCTCAAGATTTCAAAATGAATTTAGTGAAGTCTGAGTAATTGGAGATTCTGGTGTTTGATAGACATGTATCCTCATATGAAAAGATATATCTTAATTTTTTCTGAAGCAAATGATTTCCTGAATGAGTAATCAGGGACTCTGGTGTGTATAAAACATGGGCCTTACATGAAAATGAGGGAAATCAGATTGTTCATTTGTATTATCAAATTAAAAAAAAAATTATGTGTGATGTTCAAAAAATTCAATTTTCTGGAAGAATCAAGATAGATTTATCTTTTTCAACACATTTTAGCATGCTTAGATAATCTTCCAATGTCACCCTGATACATGTGATGAGTAGATGGTTTAATGTTGATGCAATTTCTTTATCTAAAGGTTTTTCTTTCTCTTATCTGTTATTTACTCTCATGAGTTCTTCAATTTTTCTTTTATGGTTAATCCAACAATTTATAATTTTCAAACCATTGATCTGAATAATAATGAGAAAGGGTGTAAAAAAAAGGTGCGCAATCATTGTTACTTTTCTAGGATCTTCAAGGAATTTAGTGGATCATAGTGAAATGACACTTCATCAAACTTTTTGAAGTCTGATTTTTAATCTAAAATTCCTTAGTGTTGACACTATTCACCATAGAGTCAACACTACCTTACCTTTTTGGTCTGGAACACGATAACCCTTTCCTGTTCCACACGATCATGTTACTCCCAGAGCAGATCGACACCTTTTCAGTCACGTCTCTTCGGACGCCTCCATTATTAAAAGGTGTTTCGAAAAACCCTTCTTCTTCCTCAACTCTCTCCAGGAGATTTGTCTCTCCTTCAACTGCATCCCTGCTTCTATTCCTTCTTGATACTCTATCCTTCCTATCATGGCTCCTAAGTTGCAGCCTCATCGCGATGGGAAGAGGAAGCAAGATGAGTCTCTTGATTCAGAAAGGCAAGCCAAAGTTGCAAAGGGGATTGTGTTTCATGAGAAGAAGGCTGCTGCTCTCCTGTTTATTCAAGCTGTAGATTCTCCCATCCTTGCACTGCTAAGGAAAAGAACTTCTCAAAGGGTAAGAAAAAGTTGGAATTTGTTGACTTAAGTAGTTCTGAGGATAATGCCTCCAGCCAGCAAGGGTCTCAGGATGTTCTTGGAGAAAGCCCTAATTCCCAGGAAACGGGAAATGGCTCTGATCATCAGCATGAGCAGGAAGAGATGTCAAATCCATCACAGAAATACAGTGAAAATGAGTCAGAGTCCTAAGAAGAAACTGAAGCAGATAAGTATGACCAACTTCTAGTCGAGGAAAATGAAGAAAATGCAAACACAGAGCACAATGAAGAAAAAAGAAAATGAAGATGACAATGATAACAAAAATCTTGAAGAGCAATCTCCTGACGAAGAACAGGAAGAAGAAGAATACGAGAATGATACTGCTGATTATGAAGATGAAGAAGAGGTTCAAACACCCTCAAGATCAAAAAGGATGATCATTGGAAACAAATCTCTCCTACATCCAAGAATCATCAACATTAATGATGAAGGTATGTCCAATTTGGTACCAGAACTTCTTGAGTTGCTGGAATTTCAAGGATGGATAGATTTTGTGAGTGTACACAGGACACACTGTCCTCTATTGGTTAAAGAGTTTTTCTGCAACTTAGTCAGTAAGAATATTCTCTTGAGTCCAGTGTAAGAGGAGTTAATGTTGTACTCACAAATAAAATTGTAAGTCAATTGTTGGGTATACCCAATGAGGGTTATAACCCATAGGATCTTCATTTCAGTGCACATGAGGCTTTTTCAGTTCTAACAGGCCAGCCACATAATGTGCTTGATGAAAATCAAGCAAAAGTGTCACTTTTGAATGCCAACAGATTTCCACTGCACACAGATTTTTGCACCATTGGTGTACTACCATATTAACCCCTCAGGGAGGAGGGAGGAAGAGAGTAACAAGTTTACAAAGATGCATTATGTTCTGTCTAATAAAGAAGGTGAGAATCAATTTGGCTACTATCTTCTGTCAGCTGATTCATGAAGTGACTATTCCGAAGTTGAGAAGAAGTTTGCCATATGCAGCTCATCAAACCTCAATCTTTCAGTTGTTGGTGTTTTTTCTTTTGCTAGTGCAAAGGTTCAAAAGATTGCCAAATTTCATATGTATGATTTAAGTCACATTGTGAAATTTATGAAGCTCAACTGGGGTCAACAAGAGGATGACAATGTTGTCTTGGAGCAGGAACAGGCTCATCTTGCTAAGGAAGATCACCAAGGTCAGGAATATGTTGCTCCTGAGGAGATTTTACCAGAACAGTCTCTTCCTATCCCTTCTCCTCCATTTGTTCCTATTTTTGATGCTCCCGAACATGATCCACCTCATATCTCTTCTCCTTATATTACTCATTCTCAATTTGCTCCATCTGTGCACGATATTCCATCATCATCCACTTCAGCAGCTCAAATTCCTCCTTCTCTTATTTCATTTCTAGAAGAGCAGTTTGCTTCTGTCCACAAAAGTCTTGATCTTCTGAATACCAAGATGGAGGAGCAAGCATTACAGTTCGACAACCGATTGGAAATGATTGAGAACCATCTGCAAACAAATGTAGATAGGCAAGAATAGATCCATCGGTTTACAAAAGTCAGGTCTGATCAGTTGGTTCATACTATTGGATATGTTTTTGATAAAGCAGCTTTTACTCAGGCCAAGATTTTTGACAAGATTGAATCTATTGCTCAAGAACTTCAGCAGAGTGTAGAAAACTTCAATGCAATTCTTGGTCTGGATCAATCTGTTAGATTGATTCTTCATCGAATGAACTTTCTAAGATCCAACAATGAAGATATCTCTAAAGAGTTATAGCTGATGAGAGATGAATTTTACAAAGTTTGGAGATTACATGACATTAATGAGTCTGATAACAGCAATCAAGCCACCTCCTCTGCAGTAGCCCCGACTATGCCTCATGGTGTTGACAATGTGCCAGTTGTTATTGAACATCAGATTGGCAAGTTGACAGATTTTCTGAATGTCCGATTCAATGCAGTTCAAATATATCTTTCCGACAACTATGAGGATCTGAATTTTCATCTTTCAAGAATTGAGCACAGACTGTTTCCTAGGTAGTCATCACCTCCTCCTTCTTGAGTTTATTGTCTTTTTGATTATGTCAAAGAGGAGAGGATTGTTAATGGTTGATCTGTTGATTTTTTTTTGGAGATTGAAGAAAATATCTTAGATATATTGGTTGATATCTTTTTGTAAAGCTTCTGTTGAATGAATGAAAACATCAGTGTCTCTTTTGAATGAAAATAATATGGTTGTTGTTTAAATTGTTTCAATGGACTGTTTACTTGTGAATAAGTTGAACGAATGGATGATTTAATGTTTTCAACTTTCAAAGATCAAACACATTTGTTGCCATCATCAAAAAGGGGGATTGTTGTGTCCCTGGTTTTGATGATGTCATATTAAATGTAAAATGTATAGATAGTTGACACACGTCATTTGTTTTGCAGAAGCAACTCAACTGGACCAAAAAAAATGAGTTATTATTAGATAAGGTCGACACTAGTTGTTCATGGGTGATGTAATGAAGAGATAAGATCTGGTTAGGTTAGCGCTATTCAGAGAGCAAGTTAACACTAGAGATGTTTTCAAGTCATATTGAGAAGATACAACTTTGATAAGGTCGACACTCTGTGATGATAAGGTCGACACTAAGCAAGGGCAGAGTTCACTGTGGAGTCAAATGAAGCTAATGTCGACACTAGCTGTACCTAAGGTCAACACTAACAGTCAATCAGGCTTACTCAGAAGGAAGAACAAGTTAATATCTTGGAAATCTCAGGTTGTGACACGTGTCCTTGAAATCTGAGAAGTGTGCCTCTTTTTGAATTATGTGTGTGTGTCGACACCACCCCTAGAAGTGTCAACACTAGTACACTTAGAATCTTTTCAAGAATGTAGAAGTCATCACGCGAGCACGTGATTCTAGGCCAACCGACTGGGATCCTTTCTGAACATGTCAGCTATTCTGGAAGGCGCCGATGCTTGGCGGCAAAAAGATTCTCCACTTTTGGGTGAATCCATTGAGGGGCCCACTATACAGAATCCCGCGAAATTAGGTAACAAAAATGTGAAGTGCTCCAGTCCGTGAAAAAAAAAAAAGTAGAGTTGCATGCTGTGAAAGAAGAAAAAATTGCAGAGAGTGAAAAAGGGAGCAGATCGGAGACTCTGAAGGAGCACGAAGATGCAATTTCAAATCGGAGCTATGATCAGATGGAGAGATTGCTGAATCAAGCAAAATTGAAGCTTCGAAAAGCTGGTGTTGAGCCTTTGCGAACAGAGGATCGTGAAGCTTCTTCAACATAAATCCCTGTGATTAATTGAGACAGAGTTCGAAGGAAATTCATTTGAAGTGGGATCAAATCTGAAGATTGGAAGTGCTGGAACTCGACATGGAATCCTGAGCAGGGAGTTTGAAGATCTCTAAACACCTCCTGGCACATCTTCATTTTTATCTTTTCGATTTTTTTGAGATTTGAATTGTGTGTTATCTGCTTCTTTGTGAAGTAGATTGGATTGATCATTCATGAGGTGTGATTGAATCAATTGGTTTGAAGCTGTGTATCAGCGGTGTATTTAAGCTGTGAATCAGCGGATGTGAAGAAGCTGTGAATCAGCGGGTGTTGAGAACTTCTCTCAAGAGTTCTTGTAGTGGTACCTCACTGGTTTAGTGAGGGGTGGATGTAGGTCTCCTCATTGGAGCCGAACCACCTTAAAATTCCTCTCTCTTGTGTGCGTGTGCCCTGCTTGCATTGTGAATGAGTATCTAATTTGCTTGATCATAACAAAATTTTAAATTACTAAATTGCGTTAAAATTTCTGAAGAGTCTCTATTCACCCCCCCTAGATAATCTTTCTACATACAACATGTAATACCTGGCTTCCCGACTTTCCGTCCGGTGTCTTGGATGACTAGCCACTAATGCGTCCAGACTGAGCGACACGTTAGTGTCGCGTTGTGGGTGTCTGACGCGACAGTCATCGTTGTCGCGACCAGCTTGTGTGTCGCGTTCTTGTCACGCACAGATTTCCTATCACGTCTTCGTATCGCACTGGTCAACGGGTCGCGACAGTGTTCCATCGCTTCGGTCTTCTAACGCCTGTCAAGGTGGTCGGCGTGTCAGTATGACCTGTCGGGTTGTTGCGGTGTCCCTGGGGGACGCATTCTTGTCGTGATGCATTGACCCATCGCGTTAAGGCCCTTAATACGACGCATCGCCCCGTTGCGACTTGGGTGCCAAAGGCTGAAGGCCTGGCCGGCGACTCCTTCTCCCCTTTCCTCCTTCCCTCTCCCCCCCCCCCCCCCCCCCCCCTCTAGCAGTGCTCCACCTCCCTCTCTCCCTTTTGTGCATCTCAGATGAGGAGGAGGGTCATTCGTGGTGCCTTGGCGTTGTGGAGCTTGCGTGGAGTGAGGAGGAGGTGGCCAATCCGACGTGAAGGGCCCTAATGGGTTCGTTTCTTGTTTAAGATAGGGATTGCTTGAACCCTTCTCGATCCGGGTGGATTGGGAGCCCCTTGTGGTTGTAGATAGCATTTATTGTTTTTCCATGCTCCCCTCTCCCCGTGTGGTGTGTTTGTAGTGTGTGGGTGGCCCCGAGATGGCGCATCTCGTGGGTCACCTCTCTGCCAAGAACGCCACAAAACCACTGGAGGAGGAAAAGAAGGCTCGGAGGAGGAAGAAGAAAAAATTAAGAAGGGGAGAGGGAAATGGGGCGTTTGCCTCAGTTTTGAACCGATGACTCCAGAAACGCAACGGGTCAGGGCGGCGCGCGTTAAGAACCTTGTCGCAATGACTCCAGAGGTCGAGACACCATGTCACGACTGACCCCCAGGTTGCAACCCCAAAAGTGGTCAAACCAAAGACCGGTCAAACCAGAACGCGATGGCCTGCCAGGTCGCGTCAATGCTATATGCACCCTGACACCCGACAAGGCCGTTCTGACAGAAAGGACAAGCGTCAGAACGAGCAGAACAATTCGCGTCGCCTCCAGATGGTGCGACAAGAACGCGACGCCTCCAGACGGCGCATCAAGGATGCGATGCCCAAGGGGAGGGACGACAAGAAGCATGTCGCGACTGACTGTCGCGACTAGCAGGTCTGTCGCGACCCTGAGGACGGGGCCAAGGCCCAAGAGAGCCGGATCTTACATACCCTACTGTAGATGTTCCTCGCTTTACAACTTACTAGTGTAGTTTCCTATTTTCAGAGTCCTGTTGCTCTAGCCGGTGAGGGACTGGTAATCCCTACTGGGCCTTGTTCACGAGACTCACCCCCCTACTCCCTTCAGCAAGTGGATCGTCGTCGCGGGAGCTCGGTGTCGGACGGGTTGCGGAGGCGGCTGTGGCACCACGTGTTGTTAGCAGTAATGTGAGAAAGCGTTGTGAGCTCTTGTACCTGAGTGAGTTGAGGGTTGTGCTTTGCAAGTCTCGGGGTATGCCCCTTAAGGACTACACCTTTCTTCTTATACATGTGCTTTTACTTGGGACACATTGTACATCTTCATATCTTGTTATAGTTATTTAAATTCAGTACATATCTCACTAGACTATTCTTCTAACCCGTCCAGGTCTTCAGATCCGTGGGTGGCAGCGCAAACTTCGGGGTCCCTGGCGGGGGTCCGGGAGGTTGGGTTGTTACAATCTAGAAGTTCGTCTAGTAGTTCATCATCTACTACTTTGGCATACCCCGATCAATAGTGAGCAATAATGGATGACAATTCAATTGCTCCTACTTTAAAAAGAAGTGTGACGAGTTGCAAATTCGCAATCATTTTTACCTCAGTACCTCACCCTTAAGCCAACAAGCTGGTTGAAAACATCAATAAAACACTTCTCAAAGGGTTGAAGATCAAAGTCGAAAAAGCTAGGGGAAGTTGGCTCGAGGAGTTCCAAGCATGCTATGGACATATTGAACTACAACAAGGGTTTCGTCAATGGATTTCCATTTCCCAGAGGTGTGACTTCGACACACATTGCTCTAATTCTGAGAAGGATCACCCGGTTTCCTTTAATGACTACAGACCTGTTAGTTTATGCAACTTCTGCTACAAGATAGTCCCCAGGATTCTGTGCGATAGGCTGACCAATATTCTACCTATGATTATTTCGAAAGAGCAAGGTGATTTTGTTAAGCGTAGATTTATTCTGGATAACGTCTCCATGGCTAGGCAATTGGTCAGGGACATTGGCCGCAAAACCAGAGGCAACAATGTTGTTTTTAAACTGGATGTTAAAAAGGCATATGACAGTGTAGAATGGGATTTTGCTTTGCTGTTCTGAAGAAATTCGGCTTCTCCTCCAGGTTTATCTCGTACATTGGTATAATGATTTCTAACTGCTGGTTTTTTGTTCTCTTTAATGGCTCCCCGGGTGGCTATTTTCATTCTTCCATGGGTTTGCGCCAAGGGGATCCCATTGCCCTAGCTTTGTTCATCATTATGGAAGAAGCACTTAGTAGAGGTATCAAGAACATGGTCAGTACTGGTTACCTTCTCCCTTATTCTGGTCCCAGGGGCTGCCCATCCCCCACTCATCTTCTTTATGCGGATGATACGCTTGTTTTTTCGAATGGGAGCATAAGGAATGTTAGACGGTTGATGGCCTTTTTAAAGGAACATGCTAACTCTTCTGGCCGGCACATTAATCCCAACAAGAGTTGTTTCATGTTAGCTGAGAAGGCTCCTGCCCATGCTGCCAACAAAATCAAAGAGGCCACTGGTTACACGAGACAAATTGGTAAGATCAATTATCTGGGTGTTCCCCTGAAACCTGGCAGAATGACGGTTGTAGATTTTAGATCATTGGTTGACAAAGTGAATGGCAAACTTAATGGATGGAAGTCCAAACTGCTATCTCAAGCTGGTAGGATCACTCTAATCAATTCTGTCATCTCCTCTCTCCCTATATATCTTGTTGCTGCCTCTTATATTCCGAAGTCCATCATCTCATATATTGAGAGAGCTTCTGCTGCTTTCTTCTGGGACGGCACTAATGGAGCCCATCGCCGGCATTGAGTGGCATGGCCTTCTATTCAGAAGCCTATTAATGAAGGCAGCCCGGGGGTTTGTAGCTTGTGGCATATGCAGATCTCTCTGGCAGTTAAGCAGCTATGGAACATTAGACAAAGCTCTTCTCTTTGGGCCTCTTACGCTAGAAGGAGGTACTCACTAAACAGCATGACAAGCATATCCGGGATGCCAAAGATTGTCTATATGGAAGTTATGAAGATTCTGAATGATAATACCATATGGGTCCATGGTAATGGCAGGAAGATCAAAATTCTCCAGGATACCTAGATTGGTGAAATACCTCTCAACAGCATGGTCCAGGTAGACAATGAGAGTGCGGGAGCCTCCTTGAGTGAGGTGGTTTCTGATATTTCACATCCACTCAGATCCATGATTCTTCAGTCGGTTATGGAAGGTTTGGTGCTTTCTAATGATGATGACAAGTGTATATGGGCGGCCTCCAACAATGGCTCTTTCTACACTAAGCCTACCTACAATCTGATCAGACCGATGGGAGTGCAAAGACCGGCCCTAGCAAAAATCTAGCAGAATTCTTTCTATCGCAGAGCCTCCTTATTCTCTTGGAAGATTTTGAACCGGGAAGTTCTAGTTGATGGTCGCATCGCTGAAATTGGCATTCCTTTGGTGTCTCACTGTTCTTGCTGTAAGTTCCCACAGATTGAGGACCTTGACCATATTTTCATCCACAATGATATTGCTGTCACTCTTTGGCGTTGGTTTCATCCACTTATTTCTTCGAGGGTTACCCTTCACAGCCATATTATTGCCCGTCTGTGGAGCTTTATTCAGCATTCGAATATCAGATCTCCTTATGGCTTTGTTTCTCTTTATACCCTCACTCTCATGTTGTGGGAAATCTGGGAAAGTAGATGCTTAAGAACGTTTGAGTCCACTTGTATTTTTGCTGGAGTGATCATCAACAACATCAAGTTTAGCATCATGCACTCGCTATCTAAACATCAATTTAAGGTAGCTCCTACTTCATACGAGATGCAGACCCTTCATGATTTCGGCTATGTCCCTCTGTGCCCTGCCAAGCTGCTAAAACTTATTAGATGGATTCCTCCTATATGCGATTTCAGTCTTAATGTTGATGGTGCTTGCAAAGGGAATCCTGGGGAATGTGGAGGCGGTGGTTGTATTAGAGATCCTCAGGGCTATGTTCATGTGGCTTTCACACATTTGTATGGCGTAGGGACCAACATGATTGCAGAAATGAGAGCGCTTTGTGATGGTCTTCGGTTGGCAATTTCTTTAGGCTACAGGCTTTCTATTGTGTACTCTGATTCTCAGGTTCTAGTGAACTCCATCCGTGAGGATAAGATTGTTTCATGGCGTTCATACAGATGGTGGAGAGAAGCTAGATCGTTCTTTAGTCGGGAGTCCATTCAGCTGTCTTATGTGTACCGGGAACCAACCAGCTTGCTGATTCTCTGGCTAATTTTGCTGTTAAAAATAGGCAGAATGATGTTTTCTGGGGGGCGCATGCCTTACCACATTCCTGTAAGGGGCCTATGGTCATTGATAAATCTGGCGTCATGCATGTTAGAAGGATATAACTGGGGTATGCCCCTTGGATTTTGTACTTATATCAATTTTTATAATAGTTTTGGCCCAGGTTGCCCTCACTAGTGGAGTGAGAACATTCTCCCTTTCTGGGGGAGGGTGCACTCTCCTAGTTTGAAGCCCTGAGGACCACTTTTACGGAAAAAAAAAAGAACTACAACAAGAAAGACTAGTGAGATTCCACCTGAAATCAAGAGTCTTTCCCTCTGATTCATTAACTATCAATCGGAAGCCAATGATCAAGTCATCTGGGAGAACCTAGACCTAGTTGGAGAAAACTGAGAAGCTGCAGAAATCAAAATGGTGGGGTACTAGAGGCATATAGTCAAGTACTATAGTGCTTGGGTGAAGGACAGGTGGTTCCTCCTTGGGGATTTAGTCCTCAGGAAGGCTAAAGCCTCTCATCATCCACAAGCGGCAGGGAAGCTAGCACGAAACTGGGAGGGCTCATATCAAGTGGTCAAAGTCTGCGACAAATGAGCATATAGACTGGCTACTTTGGATGGCAAGGCCATTCCATGTACTTGGAATGATGAGGCACTAAGATGATATTGCTAGTAAGTTTTCTCGATTTGTTACAAGCTTGTTGTATGTTCCACAATAATCATATTACACATACATTGCAAGTTTTTTTAGAAAACTATTTGTTTCATTTCATG
The DNA here is from genome assembly GCA_014218235.1 of Colocasia esculenta. Taxonomy (NCBI): domain Eukaryota; kingdom Viridiplantae; phylum Streptophyta; class Magnoliopsida; order Alismatales; family Araceae; genus Colocasia; species Colocasia esculenta. The sequence continues at coordinate 139,436,810 of CM024762.1, read as the reverse complement.
TAAGATGTGGCTGAAATCCTAGACATTGAAAGAAAAGAAAAGGTGCTTCTTCTTCCATTTCTTGTCAGATGTGGCTGAAAGTCGGTGCATGGAAAAAGAAGAAAAAATGAAGTCATGAAGACCCTCGACCTCTGATTGCAATGTTGTGAAGTGCCCAGAGCATGCAGAGCTGCCACAGTAGGCATCGACCCAATGTTGTCTGGTGGTGAAGCCCCTGCGGCAGGTGATGACCTAGCTCCTAGGACTACCATGGACACCCCTCTACCTCGGCCGGAAGTGAGAACCTCTAGAGCTGGGACATCTTCAACCACCAGAATCAAGACTAAGGGAGGGAGAACCACTAGAGTAAGGGAGTGGGAACCTCTAGAGCTGGGACATCACCCTGGATGCACCATGGCCTGCCTAAGTCCCACTAGCTCAGTGTGTGCCCAAGATGTGGCTGATCCCTCTTCGTTTGAGTGTTGGTTCCCATCAAAGCCAATCAAACTCCCCCGATGCCTAGAGGCCCTCTGCCTCTTCTTCCCTAGCAGCAGCTACACTAGCCCTAATACTATGTACACCCCGTAGCTCCATATTCTTCTGACAACATAACATGTGAGAGGACTTGGGTGGAGTCGCAGGAGGGGGTAGTCAAGGTCACCTCCATGTAGCCAAAGAAAAAGAGGCTCAAGAGCCATCTTACAAGATGAAGGATTGGTAGTGGCCTCAATCTCTTCTTCCAAGGCCACCCTTAAAAAGTTGACACTCTGATCAGCCATGAGGGACGAAGAGAAGAGAAAGAAGAGTTAGGGGCTTATGAGTCATAGGTGTACTTGCTAAATCAATAGCTCTAGAGTGGTGGCCTCATCCTTCCCCCTCCCGGGGCCATCCCATGGGGAGGCAAGGAGGAGGGCACTAGAGTTGCCAAAGGTCAGAGTGGAAGATGAAGCAAGGAGCTCAAGCTAGAAAAACACAAGGAGTTATTGAGGGAAGCAAAACCTAGAGTGAGCAAATGAAGCAACCCTAGCAAGGGTATTTAAATGCAAAATTTTAAGAAATTTATGAATTACCACCCTCTCGAGAACTAAAATGACCATGCTGGAATCGAGGGGACGTAGAGATTGTGACTAAGAGATGCACTTAAAGCATAAATGCCCTAAAAAAATGAGAGGATGCCGACAGTGTCTACATGGCCAGACTACAACAAATCTATAGAGAAAAGTGCACCAACCGATGCTATCCTCTATACCTTAAGTAGATCTATGATGACAGCTCCCAAAGTCCAATGCCACTTGAATCCCACGAAGTGACACACTACCATGATATACATCATCGAGTGGCTCATAGACTGAGAACCTACTCACCTTTCTAGCTCCCCATACATACTCCCTGAGAAATCCTCTAGCTCAGGAGTAGGGGGAAGGTGAAGAGGGGAAATATTGGCCCTCTGCCCTAAACCATGGCTTAGTTATGAAACTCGGCCCAAAAGATGAAAGTAGAGTTACTAAAGTAGGGCCTACCTATCAAAGACCCAATTATCAAACAGAGCCTGTAAAGTGCCAACGAGCACATGATTTTCTAGCCCAAGAAGAGGGTCTCTATCCCTATGTTGACGGTAGGAGGATAGCTTAGGCAACATGGTAAGCTCTCGAGATAATGTTTCGAACCGCGCGCCACGGCAGGAAGGCAGCTCGGCCTACACTCCATGCATACCTCAATAGGCCTAGCCCAATATATGGATCGACAGCCTATAGTCTAGAGGGTACTTAGCCTAGAAGACTCTTAAGCTGATAGAGCCTTAGCTTAATGGAAATAAAGCAGCAAGACCTCTACCTAATAAGCTAATCTGTAGACCTAGGAAGCAAAACTTTAGAGCCTGATGATGTCTGCCTACATTAAGCACCACTCCATGCATGCACCAAAGGGACATGGCCCATATCACCCCCAAAAACCTAGCATCAACACCAAGGCATAGTGTGCGTACGGAAAGAGGACTTAAGGGTGCCCCTACTCATGGCCAGTAAGAGATGGTCCATGTATAGCCGACGGAGACTTGTTGAGTCTGATGTATGGGGAGCTTCATCATCAATATGACAGAAGCCCATGATGATAGTCATGCCTACAATCACCTTGCATGAGATTAGTAGGGAGCCTCTTCTCACTTAAAACTCAAAGGAACTCCTTTGGAGAGGTAATAAACAATTTCTACACTCACTACTGTGGGGTGCGATCTCGAATAGTTCATCTTCTTGCTCTAACTCTTGTCAAGATCTGACTTAAGCATCGAAAAATTTTTCTTGGGATCCCAATTCCAAAATCCCCTGATCTTTTGCTTCTTCTTACAAGTCCCCCTCTCGCAATCGTAGATCGTTATCGAGTTTTCCAATCTTCCCAGACCATCCAATCAAGATCTAGTCTCTCTCCACAATCTCATTAAAAATTTTGAACTAAATTCTGAACTAGATTAAAATAAGATGTCCTACATAAATTATGATAATTTCTCTATAAAAACTAATGTTCTGAATTTTTCATAATCGTTGTGCGTAGACATGCATCATTGTCGTCTCAATCTATAACATATATAGAAGTGAATTGTTCTCATTTTCGTCACTCAGAATCCTGCTGGGACCAGAGTCTTCTCGTCACGTTGCTCGGAATCCTGCCGTGATCAGACTCTTCCCTCCCCTTGTACTCCCATCTCTCGCGGGTGTGTCCCCTCCCCACTCGTCTCCCTCTCTCCATCGCACTCTCTTCCTCTCTCCCTCACTCTCATGTTCCATCGCACGCGCACCCCTGCGGACCAAGCCATTTACCTTCACGGAACCCGCACTCTGCTGTCTCCCCACATCCCACGCCACTGTCACCTCCCCTCGCTGGTCTTCCCCATCCGCCATCACAGAGCCATCTACCATCCTCCGCATCGTCGCTCTTCTTCTTCTGTAAGCACAGAGCCGGGTGCCATCGTCCCCGTGCCTTCGCGTCCTCTTCCCTTGCCATCGTCGCCTTCCTGCCATCTCTATGCCCCATGTTTCCCAATCTCCATCGCCACAACACACCCCACCCGTTCACTCCCCTCCTTTCGCACACATCACACTAGAAGTGCGTGCTTCCTCCCCATCCATCGCGTCCCCCCCCTACTAGTCACACGCCAACCGCCCTCGCGCGAACTGTTGAACATGAGACTGGCCATAAGGCGCTCGCAGTATCCTCGCCCTGCCTCCCGCCAGTTCATGCGAAGTAAAGCAATAGTTGACAGATATTTATGGTCCTCCATCCTTCCACTCCCAGCATAAACAATTTAACTCTTTAACTCTCAGTTGTTCCCATTACTTGTTATCAATGCTCACAGATGTTTATGGTCCTCCATCCTTCCACTCCCAGCATAAACACTTTAATAAAATACAGCATTAATCATTTTACGGTTCGAGATATTCTCCAGTATAGAGCCCAGTTTGCAGATACCGTACCTTTGTTGTATTGAATTGTATTAGTTTTAAGAGCGCTAAATAGACCACTTAATAGATATCACCATGGTCAAAGGACTGACCAATTCACTGACATAAGAGTTAAGAGTTACAACGTTCATGAACACTTTCTGTATCATCAAACCAAATTTAACATGATAAATGATGATTAAACTTGAATAAGAGGATGATTGAATCATGGAAATAGAATACAAACTTAAACTTAATGGACATTGATATTAGTAACAAAGTATGTTAAACTTAACCAAAATGATTAACGGGTTATTTCATATTTGAGGACCCATGGACAATGCACATTCCGGAGAAGCATTTTCTATTTACATTGCTATGAGAGCGTCAGGGGTTGTCAATGGTAACCTGGTAGCGAGATGCATATATATATATATATATATATATATATATGTGCACGTATGCACAAACACATTCCTCTTAGTGGGAATGTTCCATATTATCAAGTGGCTGGGCTGTCGTGTTATTGACCCGACCGATCATTAAAAATCAGGATGGAGATAAAAAACAAAGAGCACAAATACATGATATCAGAAAGCAATTTGTTACAGCACAAATACATGTAATCAAAAAGCGATTTGTTACAGTATACCATGTGATATTGCTCTGATATTCATAAAGCAGGCTGCTCCATCTTTGATGTATGTAGGAAGTTGATGAAGTGGAATGCCCCATAACTTTGTCAGTAAGGGGAGCAGAAGGTGTAATAACTGGTACGTTAGGATCGTAGTTTACCAGGTTTGCGGCTAGTGTGTAGCCCATTAGTTGAGTTTATGTATATACAAGTGTTTACACCGGTTGGTTTGACAGGAAGGGAGGTTGGTGGGTTGGAATACCCAGCCCAAACAAGCCTCTGTCGGGTTC
>CM024762.1:139377890-139432373 GCA_014218235.1 Colocasia esculenta | reverse complement strand
GGTATGTCTAACATAGGACCCCACCAGAGGTGAATAACTTGGCGACCGTGAACCCCGAGTTCCCCTTTACCAAAAACAATGATGGGTTTGCGATCTCTCAGTTATTTGTTGGCCTTTAGAATTTTCCTCTGGTTCTAACTTCATTTTAGATAGGCAACCCACACCAGCATGCATTTAGGTCTTCACTGCTAACATTCTCTTGCTAACTTAAAAAAAATGGTGATTTTTCTCTATCATTTGTGGCTCCCCAGTTCAGGTGGCCCTACCGAGTCAGCACCCTTTATATTTAAGCCAATTTCGGGCTTTGTTGTCCCCCTTCGGGAACTTGTCCCACCATGCACATCACAAATAGTCAAGCAGTTTATTGAGTTCATTCGAACCTTCGCCAGTCATGAGCTTAATTCTGGACTTCAAGCTTCCAAACATTGATTCCAGTTAGAATCTTTGATAATCCTTTGATAGATCAACTAATCCCTTGTCTCCACAACCCCCTAAATTTGGACAGACATCCTAATTAGGTCAGCGAGCCCAGACGAGCTGGTTATGAGACTCCCTCGATTCAACCGTCATATTATAACTGCTTTGACTCAGACACACCAGAAACTAGTCAAAGTCCAACACGGAAACGCCAGGGACCCTAACGTTGGGTTGAAGTTGTATTACACGGGTAGATCACCTCCTTCTTATCCTCACTTGTCTCTCAGACGATTCGTCATTTGTTTCTGGCCTAAATTTTTCGTGTGGTTTGCTAGAATTCCTACCCTCGGAGATGGCCTTTGATCAAATTTCCGCGTCCTTTGTTTACGAGACACCAACCTTTCAGTCCGCTCTGCTCCCTTGCAAGATCGGATGTCTCGGAGTGGCATTTTTAGATGCGAGATTTGGCCCATCCCTGCTTGGTTCCATGGCCCAATAAGGCCAGTTTGACCATTTGTTGAATTGTCTTGGATCCCATGTAGACGGCAGCATCGACTGCTGCTCACTCCTGGCTGGCGGCAAGCCCCTGGACGCTAACTGTCGTTGGCGTAAACAGAGTGTGACGTCTGCATGGGGTCGGCGGGCAACATCATTGAACGTCAACCTGGTTTACTTGGTCTGCGCAACTACCCGGAGATTCAGTCCACTTGCACCATTCTCTCGGCCATGCAACGCATGTAACGTTCCTAACGGGCTATGGGCCACCTTGGCACCCCATTGACCCAGTAAAAATCCTACTTGGCCTCTCCTCATTGGTTGGAGCTTTAATACATGGATGCCACTTGTACAAGTGTGTTTCTTCACACTGGGCATCCAAAGCTTCTGAACTCCGACCCTACTGTCTATATAACTCACCTTAGGTCTTCTAAGCAAGGGGGGAGAGGCTGGACGTCCACATGCTATCACCTTGAGAGAAGAGAGAGAAAAAGTGCACCCTACCTTCCATCACCTTCTTCTTCATTCTCTCATCATTTGGGACGTGGAGAAGGGTTCATCCCGAGCTGGAGGAGCCCAGCAAGGAGTCAACAACGCCCAACGAGGATCATCACCTCCATTTTCTCCCTCTCCTCCTCTCTCTTCCCTTTAATTTTGCATGTCACACACACCCTCACACACACCCTAGGCATGTAGGGTACCTCCTACACACCTATAAAGGGGTTTCCCAACCAAAAATGGAGGGAAGAAGGGTGTCATAGCACTTGGCCACCCCTCTTCTCAAGCCCGTAACCGGTATGGGACTCTCCTTTTGGGCCTTTCTCTTTTCGTTTTGAACATTCACTGCACTTCTTAGAGTCTAATAGAGTCTTCTTTCTGTGGCAGGAACACTTGTACGAGACTGTGGAGCTCTCCTTCTTTGGCCGGCCGAGAAGAAGGAGAAGTTGAGGCCCCATCTCCGTCCGCTACGTGAGGCAGCATCACCAACGTGGTCACAACACTTCCTTGGGCACAGGTAAGGCCCTGGCGATCACAACATCTCCTTTCCCTTGCTGGTTTCTTGGTTTTCTCCATAGTCACTCAGTCAACCGAGGAGTCAACAAGGTCAACCAACAACCCTCCATTGCCAACGAGGGAGCGACGACGTTCGTGAATCACCGGAGGATCTCCCAGTCCGACGGGAGCTACGGGAAACACTTCGTCCACACTCATCATTGAAATAGAACTCGGCACATCAATCCCAAAGTCTTGAAGGGAAGGTCATTGACACGGGCTTAAACACCTTTCGTGAGGTGGTGTGTGCATTGAAAATTACTATACATACATAGATCAATTTAAAAAACCACATAAATATGAAAACCAAAATATTACATGTGAACAAGTGCATATTAAAATAAATTCACACATACATATAAATGAATTACATTAAAGTAAGAACGACAATACTAATCATATGACATATGAGCAGATTGCATGACACTAGTTGGTTTTTTTTTCTAAGATGGAGGTTAATATGGTTTTTTGTTCCTAAGTTTTTCAATATATTTATGTAAAAATAATATCATGGAGGTTAATATGGTTATCAACATTTAATACTTCATTTCAAATATTATTTGATAGTAATTATTAGAGAAACAAGTGATTAAAATATTTAAGACTAAGAGAATCTAAAGGCCATTTATTTTCAAGTTACACCCATGTGGTAATTTCAAACCTGTATGTGAGTGTGCTATGCGCTACTTCATGGCTTTCAAAGGATTTTCATGCTTTTTGAGTTGGAGTTTGAGGGTGGGTGGGAGGGCTCAAGTTCGAACTCGGGACAGCGTGTTATCCACCCAGTGGCACTGACCACTGGGATATAACAATATATATTATATTTCTTGTATAAAATCAACTAGTGCAAATATTGCATACACCATGCGCATGTTTCATAATTCACAAATATGAGAGACATATGTGTAATATTGTCAAGGGGTGAAAATACAAAGACCCAAAATGTTAAATATCAAACTTATAACATTCTAACCAAATGGGAAGTAGGCATTCAAATATCTGTATCATTTTGCATACTTTTTTTAATTCTTTTCACAAGGTAATTACATCTTAACACCATATTTTTGTGACCATCCAAGTGTTTATAGTTTGAGACTGGTTAGCAACTCCACACAAGGGATAGATCTAGTAAATAGATCTAGGCCAAAACAACTAGTCCACAGACTTAGAAAAAATAGATATGGAAAATAATAACATTCCCAATAACAAAGAAACTCTTGAAACTAGATCAGCACTAGGGAATGATGACCACAAGGAGAACATAACCTTAGGGAATGTTTAAAATTATTGTACTACCAAGACAGCCGTTCAATTCAAGACATGGGAGAAAGCTCCCAAACTAGACATATATACAAAGATATAAACAAAGCAGTAAGACTGGGTGGTAGAGGTGTAGGGGGCGGCAGGGGTGGGGCGCTGGGTATGGGAGGGGGTGGGGGGCATTGCATAGGAAGGGGGGAGGGGGTGCAGAAGGGGTGGGAGGGGGAGGGGGTGGGGGGCATTGCATAGGAAGGGGGGGAGGGGGCGCATGTAGAAGGGATGGGAGGGGAAGGGGGTCACCGACAGGAGGGGGAGGGGGCGGCCAAGAGGGGGAGGGGAGGGGGGGCAATAGGAAGGGGAGGGGGGCACCGAGGATGAGAGGGAGAGGGGAGAGGGTGTGGGGGTGGGGGGGGGGGCTTGCACAGGAAGGGGGGAGGGGGCGCAAAAGGGGGAGGGGGCGGTAGGGTGGAGCACTGGAGAGGGGAGGGGGAGGGGCGGCAGGAGGGGGAGGGGGGGGGGCACGAGGATGGGAGGGGGGGGGGGGGGCTTGCACAGAAAGGGGGGGAGGGGGCGCAAAAGGGGGAGGGGGCGATAGGAGGGGGAGGGGGCGGGGTAGGGGTGCATGGAGCACCAGAGAGGGGAGGGGGAGAGGGGCGGCAGGAGGGGGAGTGGGGATTGTGCGGGGAACGGGAGGAGGGGGTCGCCCGGAGGGGAGGGGGAGAGGAGGGGCAATGTGCAGGGTGGTAGGGAGGGGGAGGAAGCATACCGACGACGTCGACGGTAGCACGAGGTAGAGGCGGCGGCAGGGGACGTGACGCGACGGCGGCCCCTCGGGTAGCGGCGGCAGCGCGGGTAGGGGGGGCAGCGTGAGCTCGCGGCGACGCCAGAGACGAGAGAGAAAGAGAGAGAGAGATGCGGGGAGACGAGAGTGAAAGAGAGAGAGAGAGAGAGCGGAGGAGAACACCGGAGACGAGAGAGAGAGAGAGAGAGAGCAAGAGAGAGAGAGAGAGAGAGAGAGAGAGAGCGCGGGGGCGCGAAAGGCGGGGTGGGGGAAAAATTGTGGGATTTTCGATGGAACGTTCCGTCGGAAAATCAGTCGGTAATACCGACGAAATTTTCCGATGGATATTATCCGTCGGAAATACCGACTAAATTCCGACCGAATACGTTTCGTCGAAAAACTCGACTGATATTTTCGACGAACATATATCCGTCGGAAAATGCCGATGGATTTTCCGATGGCATATTTCCGTTGGAAATTCCATCGGTAAATCCACTTTTCTTGTAGTGATAGGAGACATGGTGAGAAAAATTCTAAGATCCCTACCAACTCTATGGACTCCTAAAGTCACAGCCATAGAGGTAGCTAATGATCTCATGTCCATGTCCATAGAGAAGCTCATTGGGTCTCAAATGGCTCATGAGATAAACATGGAGAGATTAGGAGAAAGCTCTACCAAGAAACGAGTAAGCAACACTCTGAAAGTTGAGGAGAGCACTTTTGGAAGTGACTCAGAAGATGAAAAGAGTGATGAAGATAGTGAAGAAGAAGCACTTCTTTCCAGACAACTGCAAAGAATTTTGGCCAAGAAAAAGTATCAGTAAGGAGAAGAAGAGCTTTAAGAAAAATAATGAGTTTACGAAGCTTGAGTCGATTTGCTATGAGTGCAAGAAGCCTGGACATCTCAAGGCTGATTGTTCGAAGTAAAGAAGATTGATTACAAGAAGAAAGACACTGTGAGGAAGTCAAAAGATATATGGAGAAGGCGATGGCCGCTACTTGGAGCAATGAAGAAGACTCAAGTAGTGAATCAGACTCAAGTGAAGAAGAAGAAGAAAAGGCTAACTAGCATTTATGGCCAACCATGATGACAAGGTAAACTCTGACTCATCTTTCAATTCATGTAATGAATCTGATTCTAATAATTTGGAAGAAGCCTTCAATGAGTTATATGGAAAATACAAAGATGAATGCAAACACTTAAAAACAATCAAGTAAAATTTTGCATGTCTTGAAATCACCAACTCATACCTAAAATTTGAAACAGAACAACTTGAAAATCAAATGCAAGAATTAAAATGTAGAAATGAGTTGTTATGTGAAGATGTAAAAAGGAAAAATGACAAAATTCTAACCTTGGAAAGCCAAGACACAAAAAACAAGTCAAAAGAATAAATAGAAATCTTAACAAAAGATAATGCATACTTAATGACCACAATTGAAAAAATTAAGAAATAGAAGATCCTCGTTAATACTAAAAGGTGCAAGAGTATATGGTAAGAAAAAATATGGAATATGTTATAAACCTCCAAAAAATGAAGAAATAATTATATATCCTAAAAAATATCCACTACCAAAATTTGTACCTGACAAGGGATATACTAACAAAATAAAAAGAGAAACAAACAGTCAGGCAAGTAAAACATCAAATAACTTTTCTTTCTGCATCCACTGTAACAAACTAGTCATACCAAAAACACCTACATAACTAAACACTTAAAATGGATCCTGAAAGATAGATCTACTAAAACTAACCAATCAGGACCCAAAAGAATTTGGGTACCTAAATCTCTATGATCTGTTTGTAGGAAAGCCTTAGAGCATCTAAATGGTATTTGGACAGCGGATGCTCTAGGCACATGACAGGGGACAAGAGGCTGTTCTCATCAATTAAAGCTGAAGAAGGAATAGTAACATGTGAAGACAATTGAAAGGGGTCAGTCATCAGCTATGGAACAATTGGAAGTAAGAAAAAGGCTATCATAGAAGAGGTATTATGTGTAGAAGGCCTCAAACATAATCTAATCAGCATAAGTCAATGTGCGACAAGGGCCTTCAAGTTAAGTTCCAAGAATCAAAGTGTCTAATCATTGAGGAAGGAACCGTAGTTTTTGAGGCTCACATAGAAAAGAACCTATACTTTTTATGCCTGAAAGATTTAAGAGGCCAAGATGTATGTTTGCCGCAAATAAGGAGTAGAATGTAGAACTTTGGCACAAAAGATTATGTATTACCAGAATGGATAGAATTAGAAAGCTCATCAAGCATAATCTAGTAAATGTCTACCAATTATCAGTACAAAACTTAATGATGTATGTAGACCCTATGCTAAAGGAAAACATGCCAAAGCATCCATCAAATCAAAGATAATTGTCACCACATCCAAGCCTCTAGAACTACCCCACATGGATTTGTTTGGACCTATGAGGACTACTAGTTTAGGTGGCAAGAACTTTAGATTTGTTATTGTTGATGATTTCTCAAGATATATATGGGTCTTATTTCTAGAACACAAAGATGATACATTTGAAGCTTTTGTCAGATTCAATAAGTTAGTTCAGAAGGATAAAAAATTCAACATTATGGATTAAGATCAGATCATGAAGGAGAATTCCAAAATGACAAATTTACTGAGTTTTGTGATGATTATGAAATTGAGCAGAACTTTACAGCTCCTAGAACACCACAAAAAAATGGAGTGGCTGAAAGGAAAAATAGGACCTTATTGGATATGGCAAGAACAATGTTATCTGAGTATAACTTGCTAAGGCATTTTTGGAGAGAGGCAGTGAACACAGCTTGCTACATAATAAACAGAGCAATGGTAAGGCCTATACTGAAGAAAACATCATTTGAGATGTACAAGCAGAAGAAACCCAAGATAAGTAATCTCAAGATATTATGTTGTCCCTGCTTCATTCACAAACACGGTAAGACAAACATTGGTAAGTTGGACCCAAAATCCGATGAAGGTATTTTTTTTTATTATACCTCTAAGCCTAGAGAATATTGAGTTTTTAATAAAAGAACCTTGCTGATTGAGCAAACCGTACATGTTATATTTGATGAATCTAATCATTCCTTGAGAAAGCAAATAATTAGTGATAATGAAGGTACATAAGACTTATCAAAGAAAATACAAAATGTCTCCCTTAAGGATGTTGAGAATCCATCCCTAGAAGAATTGCAACAAAAGGATCCATCTCATGAAGATCTTTCTAAGAAGTGGAGTTATCAGAAGGATCATCCAATAGAAAACATTATAGGGGATCCAAATGTAGGGGTAAGAACTAGAGGTAATATTATTCCTTGTGATTACTTAGCTTTCGTTTCTCAAATTGGGCCTAAGACAGTCAATGAGACTCTGACTGATGAACCTTGATTCTAGCCATGCAAGATGAACTAAATTAGTTCAAGAGAAACCAAGTCTGGTCCCTTGTTCCTAGACCATCAGATCATCTGGTGATTGGCACCAAATGGGGTTTAGAAATAAGTGGATGACACTGGTGTTATTACTAGAAATAAGGCTAGATTGGTAGCTCAAGGCTATTCCCAAGAGGAAGGCATAGACTTTGATGAAACCTATGCACCAGTAGCTAGACTTAAGGCTATTCGAATTCTACTAGCATATGCATCTGCATTAGACTTAAAACTCTTTCAAATGGATGTAAAATCAGCATTTTGAATGGTTTTATAAAGGAGGAAGTCTATGTAGAACAACCTCCTAGTTTTGATGACACATACTATCCTCATAATGTTTTTAAATTGCATAAAGCCTTATATGGCCTAAAACGAGCACCTAGAGCGTGGTATGAAAGACAAAGTGCATTTCTTTTTATATCATAACTTCATTGGGGGCAAAGTAGGTAGCACTCTATTTATTAAATTTTGTTCTCAAAACACATTAATTGTATAAAATTTATGTTGATGGCAACATTTTCGGATCTACTGATGAATCTTTTTGCAAGTATTTTGAAAATTTAATGCAGGGAGAATTCGAAATAAGCATGATGGGGGAACTAAACTACTTCCTTGGATTACAAATCAAACAAGGTAAAGAAGGCACTAATATCAGTAAAATCAAATATACCAAAAACCTATTGAAGAAATTTAGATTTGATGACGTAAAACCCTTATCCACTCTAATGAGCATTTCAACAACGTTAGATAGTGATCCACAAGGTAAGAAAGTGGACCAAAAACTATATAGAGGTAATTGGCTCACTACTTTACTTAACGCTAGTAGGCCAGACATTTTATTAGTATATGCATGTATGCAAGGTATCAATTTGATCCCAAGAAATTTGACTTGATTTCAGTTAAAAGAATTTTTAGATATTTGGCTCATACTCATGATTTAGGCCTATGGTATCCTAGATATTGTAAAATTAATTATTTGGTTACTCAAATGCTGACTATGTTGGATACAAGGTAGATAGAAAAAGTACCACTATATATTGTCAATTTCTTGCAGGATGTTTAATTTCATGGTCTTCAAGAAAACAAAACTCAATAGTCTTATCGACGGCTGAAGCTGAATATGTGGTTGCTGGGAGCTGTTGCACACTACTTCTTTGGATCAAACAACAACTTGAAGATTATGGACTAAATATCAAGACCATTCCACTACTATGTGACAACATCTGTGCTATAAATCTCACCAAAAATTATGTACAACACTCGAGGACCAAACACATTGAGGTTAGGTATCATTTCCCAAGAGGAAGGCAGGGCGAGATGAGGGCCATGGTCTCATGGCTCCTGGTGTTGGCGGTGTACCTAACCTCCCGACATTCCAGAGGGAGATATTGGAGGGATGGGGTTCGGCAAGGTATTGCGTATGGAGAGGATGAGGGCGGATGCCCCACTGACGCAGGTTCTGAAGAGCCGATGGGATGCAGAGGCGACTGCTTTTGTGTTCCCATGGGGACATATGATCCCCGATTTGGAGGATGTCAGTAGGATCACCGGGTTGCGAGTGTACGGGTGCCCAGTGAGCAGATTCACATACCTCTGCTATAGAGAGTAGGCCCAGAGGCTGTTGGGGATGACTGTTGAGTGTAGGTCTTCTCTGGTCCCCAGGGTAGATCTACAAGGGAGTTTGGGGCTTAGGCAGACGGGGCATGAGGTAGGAGAGACCCCGGACGAGCACCTAGATAGGCTGGTCAGAGGGTGCAGGGAGACCCTAGTCAGTGAGCTAGGAGCTCATGATGACATGGACTTGCATCGTTTTCTCACCTTATTTCTTGGTAGACTTTTGTTTGCCATGAGGGGCGACGTAGTTCACTTCCAGTTCTTGCCATTGCTAGAGGATTTAGGCAGAGTTGGGGACTACGCCTGGGGTGCTGCTCTCCTAGCGCACTAGTTCGATAGTCTGGGCACCTTCGACTGGCCGACGGCGATCAGGGGTTTCTTCCCCTTTCTTTAGGTACATCTACTCCCTTCTACTTCCATTCATGGTCTTCAAATGTGTGTATATGTCTCTAATCATGTGCTTCTCTTGTAGGTCTAGACCTATCTTCACCTACCAGGCCTGGGGCGAGGACGTTGGAGAGATCGGGCCTAGTGCCCTTGGCGAGATGGTGGGTGCTGTGCGAGACACACACCCCATGGAGGAGCAGCTGGCATCCATTCAGGATGCCATTAATTTATACCCTCAGCTTGATGTAAGTGCCAACCCTTTTTTTTTTTTTTTTCTAATTCCCAGTTGATTTCCTTAAATGCTTAGACCACTAACGAGGTGTATTCCTATTTTGCAGGTGGTGTGTCTGCCATACCAGGAGGAGGGAGATGAGAGGCAGCCATGGTTGGAGTAGGCCAGCCCCTACTTTTGTAGGGCGATGTGGGTTCATGCTGTAAGGCCCTAGTTTTCTGTGCCTTTTATGCCTTGCTGTTATGTTTTTAAGTGTTGTTCGAATTTCCTTCTTAAGGTCAACATCCTTTGATGTTAATAGCTGGTTGACCGCAAGATATGTGCCGTTTACCATCTGACTTGAGGATCTTGATGTCAAAATTGATAAACGTCTACGTCAAAATCGATTGTACGGTCGACTCTGTAGATCTCCCTTGTGTTGGGAGGAGACTGAAGATAGGCAGTTAGTAGGACCTAAGTGGTTCAAGAAACAACAAAAAAGATCCAGCTCATCAGGCAGAGGTTGACTGTAGTACAGGATAGGCAGAAGAGCTACGCCGACAACTGAAGGAAGGACTTGGAGTTTGAGGTTGGCGAGCATGTTTTCCTCAAGGTGTCACCTACGCGAGGCATTGTCAAGTTTGGCAGGCATGGCAAACTGAGTCCGAGGTTTATTGGCCTGTTTGAGATTCTCAAGCGGATGGGCAGTGTGTCATACGAGCTAGCATTACCCCCAGTGCTAGCAAGTGTTCACCTTGTATTCCACGTGTCTATGCTCAAAAGATACGTGCAAGATCCGTTACATGTTATCAGCCACGAGCTAGTGGAACTTCAGCCAGATTTGTCATATGTGGAGTGACCAGTGGCTATCTTGGATCATAAGGTTCAACACCTCAAGAACAAGGCTATAGCTTCTGTGAAGGTATTATGGAGGAACTTCTCACGAGAGGAGGCTACATGGGAGCTCGAGGAGGCCATGAAGAAGCAGTATCCACATCTTTTCGGTTAGTACCTTTGCGCTAACTTCAGGGACAAAGTTTTCTTTTAGGGGGAGAGGGTGTAAGGCCCTAGTTTTCTGTGCCTTTTATGACTTGTTGTTATGTGTTTAAGTGCTGTCCGAATTTCCTTCTTAACGTCAACATCCTTTGACATTAACAACTGGTTGACGGAAAGATATGTGCCGTTTACCATCTGACTTGAGGATCTTGACGTCAAAATCGATTGACGTCTACTTCATGCAGACGACAACCAATTGGACTTCTCCGACTGCGTTTGAGTTTCTTTGCCCTGAAACCGTCCCAATTTCTCCGAGAGATAAACATGGAAACCCCCACATCGGCTGGGATTCTCTTTCCTAGGTTACCTATGACCCAAACTCTTATAAAACTAGGTCATCTCTGCAAAGAGAGGACTTTTGCTCAACTAGGGCTATTGGGTTTCGGGGAGAGGAAAAGAGAGAGTTTTGAGGTGGCATATCCGGTGAACTAGAGGCTTCACCGGCATTCTTCTACAAGAGGGAGGTCCACCTGAATGTGGAGAAGCTCTCTTGTTGATGGCAGATCGTTCGCTTGGTCGTGGGAGTCGAATCAAACCTTGAAGACCACTTCTTTGGCTTGGCCGAGGAGGGCTTCATCACCCCAATTCAATCTTCAGGGACTTTTCTAGAGGCAAGTAACTTAGGGGTTTCATCTGTATACCTATCATCTAGGGTTTTAAAATTTTTAAGGATTTTTTGTCTCGTGTCCTGGACCCCCAAATTCTCTATCTTTTGCTTTCAATCTGCACTTTCTGCAGATAGGAAGTTGACCGCAACATCCTTGCCATTAAGTTTCTGTGTTGACAGCAATCGATCATGCCGTTAACCTTCCTTGACGGCAAACCCTTTGCCGTTAAGTTCTTCAGATTTTTCCAGAAATGTGTTTTAACATATGTGATGTGATCTTTCAGAGATTTGAATGTATACATAGGTTTGGAAAATTTTATCTTGTCGGGTACATTTAGCAGATTGAGTCACGAATATCTGATGATTTTTGATCATATTTATAAATTGTAGAAATTATGTCATGAGTAAATGAGCATGCCATATTAGACTTAAATTCGGGATAAATATGTGTGATGTGTATTATTGTCACAATATTTTTTCATGAACTTAGGGTTACTATGTGCATGTTTCAAGATAGATAGAGTTGTCAGTTTCCTGTTCACCATGTTTTAATAAATCATCTTGTTAATTGCCTAAGATCTATGTTAAATGTTCGATAGGTAGGTGATGTCTGTCGATAGGTACGTATTGGGCCCTAGCTACTCCTGTGTCATTTATTCGTGACCAACACAGTGGATGCCCTTTTCGGGTGTTGAACCACGTCTGACGGGCCAGCGCGCAGCGGGCCCCGCGCGCGGGTGGCCCGGCGGCCATGGGCACCAGCGCAACACAGAAACTTTTTGCCTTACTGTTCAAGGATAGCTGTTCAGTTGTCTAATGGCTCTCTCCTTCCTTTCAGACTTCGGCTTCTTTTATAATCTTCAGAGGAATGTAGCCGTTTGATTCCGTCAGTTCCCACACGTCACTCTCACCCACCCGATCGAGTTGTCATTTTTATTTGCACACACCGCGCTGTTACGATACGCAACGGCACGACACTCGACGAACTGGCTGGCCAGTCCAGCACGTCGCCCAGCCGTTTTTCCCAGAATGGATGTGCGACAGTTTCTTGAATATTTGGTTTTTGGGAAGCAGCCATGACACTTCAAAACTGTTCAAGGATTGTTTCTCTTAAGCGATCATCTCAGATTGATGATTAGATGATGTTTCCTTGTTTAACGAGTTTGTAGCTAACGATGTTGACAAAATTTATCCAGGTGAAGCTATCGTCCCTGGAACGGAATTCAGCGAAGAAGGCGGTGTATCAGTCACCGCAGCTCGCTCTACGTTGGTTTCAGAGCCGCGTAGGGGGTCGTGACGGCTAGGGTCTTGTCGCGCCATCCTAAGCTGTCGCGCTCCTCCCCTTCCTGCCCCACCATCACCGCCAGGCACCCCTTGGGTATGTGCAGCGGAATGTTCCTGTAAGTAAAAATGCTTTGACAGAAGACACTACATGTATGTGGCAAGAAGTTGAATTCCCATTAGTAGTAAATGTAGCAAGTGGAAAATAGATAAACTACGGTGAAAATTCTGAAAAATTAGACATCTGATATTCCATGTGCATTATCTATGATTAAAAATTGAGCATGTTCTGACATCCGTGACTACTGTTTCCAGTTATAAGTCATTAATGGTCATGTTAAGCATGATTAGTTAAAAGTGATATTTTTTGATGATTAGTACCATGCTGAGGCTCTGTTAAGCATGTTGCAACACTATTAAATAGTAATGACTATTTCTGTAATCTGAGATAAGTGTGGTATCTTGAAAGCATGTGAATGGACTATTAAATGCATGATAATTATGTTAAACATGTGGATAATGTGATTAAGTGATTAATGTGCCGAGATTGACACTACTACCATAGAAGGCTGTGGAGCCGTACTGTAGAAAAGTCCCTATAAGAAGGCTCAATGTGTATGTGATATCCTGTGGGCATTAGGATGAAATCCTGGAGGTGGACAAGTACCACTGGTTAGGGTGGAGAGTGCTTCTCCCAGTTCTTTGTAGTTACCAAGATCATCACTGTATTGCCTAGGTGACAGGTATGTGATATGTGTGTGATGTGTCCTTCTTTATGGTAGTTGGACTATGTGTCACGGCAAAAGATGTGTAAAGATGTGACTTTAGTGTGAATGTGCAAAGTGAATATGTGAAAGTGATGTGATAATGTGCTGCAATGTGTAAGAATGTGAAACCATGTGATTAAGTTACTTTTATGTTAAAACAGCAAACAAAAGATGAGAATATGTATATATGAGTATATTGAATGTGGTAGATATCATGCTACTATTACCAGTATATGTATGTGTTTAATTCATGTTTTAGATGTTTGGAAATGTGCCATGAAATGAGTTGTAAATTGTATCATGAGTTATATCAAATCCATGTGTAGTTAGCATATTATAGATTGTTCATTTAGTACTTGCTTATTGCTACATGAATCATGTGATAAATTGCTCTATATGTTGAACTTGTGTAGAATGAATGTGATAAGTGTTTGGATGTACTAGTAGGTTGCTTGCTGAGTTTTTTGTGAAGACTCATCCTTGCTTAAACATACAGGTGAAGTAGGTACTCCTGAGATTGAGGAGGAGATAGCGAGGAGCGACTCCGAGCGAGAGGAGTAGCTGAGACTTAGAGAGCTATTCACATAGCTTGTACTTTCCTTCATTTAGTACGTGAGACATTATTGTGTTATGGACTTGTTTATTGGTGGACTTTGTATATTTATTTTGCTACTATATAGACTGTGGAATGTGTGGTAATGATGGAATAAGAATTATTTACATTCTGCTGTACTTTTCTTTGTTATTTGTGTACATCTCTACCTACTATGTTGTGCTGGGTACATGTCCCACTATGACGACACACTTTATATCGACGTGGATTGGTATAATCGTACCGGTACAAAGAGGGTCATTAAACATGCTCTCAACTTGGTGCTTCCCCTTCACCTGCACCTGACCCAGAGGGCACTTGGGCTACGTCAGAGTGCCGTGGAGTTCTCTAGCCTAGGCCGAACACCGAGATTTGGCTGGAGCTTCAGGGGGCTTCACGACATGACAAACTGGCGCAAGAGGGCCCAGGAGCAGATAGCGAACTGGGAGCACCGAGGGCAACATGTCATGTCAGACACACAGAGCGACGAGGCGTACCTGCAATCCTTTGCCTTGAAATATGAAGCGAAGGTCTATAGGGCCACCTGACGACAGGTAGAACTCTAAACTTGACCATGTGGTGCTTTTGATTAAACTAGATCTGACATGATTTTTGGTGCTTCACAGGCGGACGTGACCGGATAGATAGCGTCGCTCTAGGCCCTACTGCATTCTGCTGTGCAGGACTAGGACATCACTAGGAGGGAGGCAGATTAGCTGGTAAGTACTTACTCAGACTTCAGTAATACTATACTTCTTAGCTTAAAGATGTTGACAAATGTTTCATGTGCAGCGTGTGGAGTTGGAGAGGCAGGTGTGTCCTTCTCCAGGCAGTAGTGGGGCATCCCCAGTCTGACTTTGCTGATCAGCTGGCAGGTGCCCTCAGGAGGGCAGAGGAGGCGGAGGCATCATTAGAGGAGAGGGTAAGTGCAACCTAAATCTGATCACCCTTTAAGTAGAGATTGTATGCTGACATGATGTGACATAGGTTGCGGAGCTGAGGACCGCCAATGCCTAGGCGAGCCATTAGCATGAGCAGGCCGATGCTGTGGTGGCGGTGACGGCTCAGTGGCACCTCCAGGTGGAGACGGCGGTGGCACAGGTGAGGGAGTCCTCGTAGCAGATCAGACTTGATGAGCTCCAGAGCATGGTGGCGATGATGGGGTAGGCCCGGAGCAGGAGCAGAGCGAGTGGCGCCTCGATGAGGGAGTACCTAGCAAGTTCCTCTAGCCGCCGGAGGAACGAGGAGAGGAGAGGCGCTGTGAGGGTGAGGTAAGCGCTCGGAGCGCGAGGGGCGGTGGTGAGATGCTACCTCCGCCCGAGAGGCATGAGGGATCCGGGGAGAGTGTGGTGGACAGTGAGGAGCTTGTGAGCCACCTCCCCCTTGTCTTTGTACATGATGTTCATATTAGTGCAGTTCTTTTACTTTTGTGTCTGTGTTAGAAATGTTGAATGGAATGTGATGGACATTAGTGGGAAGTAAGATTTCAGAGAAACACTAAGCATTTCGTTGCTTACTCCAAATTTCATGTTCCTGCACACTTAACAATCAAGTCAAATTTGCTCTTTGACTCAGCCCCTTGCATTAAACAAGTTTGACTTTGACTTCATGATAGTCAAGGGGTTGAGCCTTATTAAATAGGCGAAAATAGAAAGTAACAATGCATGCTAGAAGGACGATATGTACACCTAATTAAACTTTTTTGGATTTTCTATTTTTTTTGGTTTTTAGATTTTTTTATTTTTGGATTTTCTGTTTATTTGGATTTTTGGATTTTCTATTTTTTTTGAAATTTTAGATTTTCTATTTTTTTTTGAATTTTTGGATTTGAGGTTCTATAGCGGGAATACCTACATTTGAGTGATTGGCTAAGAGTCACATTCCCCTCTCTTGTTGTTAAACATCCCCTGAGTGTAGTGTGCATTTTGTTTGTTTTTAGCAACCCCTTGGTTGACCACATTAAATCATTAGTGTTATTACACAGACGTGTGGGGGAATGATCCGACAATACCTACATTTGAGTGATTGGCTAAGAGTCATGTGGACATTGTTTCCTGTTCGGTCGTGGGCCGAACGGGCCTCCACTTAGGATAGAGGGAAGGGACTGTCGCCTGTGCAGACGAAGGCCTGCAAAACCCAGAGAGGATCAGGGGGCCCGGTTGAAGAACCGGGGAGAACCCTTCGATGCCTAAGTCAGGTCAGACTGCAAAGGAGACAGAAATGGAAAGTTCTCTGGTGCGTGTTAGC
This sequence comes from Colocasia esculenta, assembly GCA_014218235.1. NCBI lineage: Eukaryota > Viridiplantae > Streptophyta > Magnoliopsida > Alismatales > Araceae > Colocasia > Colocasia esculenta. The sequence goes on along the minus strand of CM024762.1, from coordinate 139,416,185 downwards.
GCGTGGGCGAGTGTGTGGGGGAAAGGTCACATACCTTTGCATGAGGATTACCTATGCCTTTTATAGGCGGGGGACACGAAGGGTCCAGACACAATCTCCTTCAATGATGATTGAAGGGATGCGTCGGTTGGGATTCTTCATGGTTAATGCCCTTAACCATGGGGCGCGTGCCGCGCTGTCGTATTAATTATTGTTGGTAGACGAAGGGCCGTTCAGGGCCGCAGGCCAAGGGGCACCGCGTAGGGGCCTGCTCGGCCATTGGCAAGGCTGTGTGGTGCCCGATGCTCGATAGTGCTGCTCGGTGATAAGCCGTAGGAGATTCGAATAGGAGGCTCGTGGTCTATCCGGTAGATCGTGTCCTGCTCGAACAGGCTGTGAGGTGTCCAGGGACTACAATTGGGGCCCGTAGACACCTGGTGACCAAAGCGTGTTCGGAAGCCAGGGGCTCAACCTGAGGATACATGGCTTGATGACTAGAGCCTAGTCACCTTGATGGGCCGTGATGGGCCTATGGGCCTAGGAGGCTGAAAATAGCCTCCACACTTGCCCCCCACCCTCTCAAGTCCGCTCGAGATCATGAGCACTTGAGAGGGGAGATGTCTGCTCGACGTCGCCTTCGCATTAAATGCGACGCTGACCATGGCCGTGCATATGACCCTTGGCGACGCTGGTGGATGTTGTGTCCCTGGTTTTGATGATGTCATAATTTAAGTAAAAAGTCATAAATGTTTGACACATGGTATTTGTATCACAGGAACATCCATAAAGACAAAGCCAACTTATTTGCATCAAGTGGAGAAAATTCAGTTCCGTCTATAAGGTCGACTCTACTTAAAGATCAAGTCGACACACTATGAGTTTCCAAGCTATGAAATCATTTGAAGTTCATATGAGGTCGACACTACTTGAGGAACAGGCCGACACTAGTGTTTTTCCTATGCTGCACTGAAGAGAAGTGCTGACTGAGGTCGACTCCATTTCCAGATGAGGTCGACTCTACCAGTCCATCAGGTCGACACTAAAGGGAGGATAGGTCGACTCTATCTGCAGATAAGGTCGACGCTGTGAAACTATCAGGTCGACACTTCGTCACAGTGGTTAGCTAGAATCTGTCTTGGATGAGGTCAACTTTGGAAGGCCTAGAGTCAACTCCACTGAATGAAAATACTATGTTCATGTAAGTGTTCGACTTTACATCTTGATGCGTTGACACTACAACACTTGGAAACATTTGACAGAGCATCTTTCAGCGCATAAGTGATGAGCACGTGACCCTAAGTCCATCGATTGGGACTTCGGTACACATCATCGTTTCTGGAAGATACCTTCTCTTGGCGGCAAAAGTATCTCCCAAGTTTTGGGAATCTGTTGAGGGGCCCACTGTAGAAGATTCTAGGATCAGGTCAAAAGAGGTGAAGCGTCCCAATTAGTGAAGTATCGCGCCACAGTTGGAAAAGTAGAAATCGCAGCGCGTAAAAAAATTGCTGTGAGCAGAGATTGGGTTCAGCAAGAACAAACGGCTTCAGCATGTTGTTCCAATCGAAAGAAGGTGCTGCTAGATCGAGCCATTTTGCTACTACAAAAATCTGCTGCTGAGCACTGGGAACAGGGGATAGAATTCTTCTTCAACTCAGAGGCGTATGATTCTTATGCTGCAATTAGAAAAAATTTGTCTGAAGAGAAGTTTGAATTGAAGCTAAGGATTCTTCAAACCAGATCTAGCTTGAGCTAAGTGTTTGATCACCTCTAAACTTCTTCAGACATCTGTCTACTTGAATTCTTTTCAATTTCTTCTGACCTTACTCTGATTAGTCGTCTACTTCTTTGAAGTAGACTAAGTTGATCCTTCACTTGTTGTGATTGGATCGTGAGATTTGCATCAAATCTTGAAGCTATGAATCAACAATTTGTTCAAGCTGTGAGTCAGCAGGTGTGAAGAAGCTGTGAATCAACGTTTGTGTGAGAGTCTCACACTTTGATCTCGTAGTGAAGCCTCACTGATTTGTGAGGGGTAGACGTAGGTCTCCTCATGGAGCCGAACCACCTTAAAAATCCTGCTCGCACTTGTGTGGTTTGTGATTCACTGCATTATGTGTTTCATCTAATCTGATGACAATTTCACTGGTTCTAATTTTTAATTTGGCATGTAACTTTGAGGATTCTCTATTCACCCCCCCCTAGATAATCCTTCTACACTTAACACGTGGTATCAGAGACTGGTTCTCCAATTCATTTGGTTTCACAACTAGGAGAGATCTGTGTATTATGGAATCTAGAGCTTATATTGCTGAAGGTCACTCTGTAAACATGGCTCCTTATTTTGATGGTACTAATTATGCATACTAGAAAACTTGTATGCAGGTATTCCTTGCGAGCACAAGACCATCAAATATGGAAGGTGGTTAGCAATGGACCTTATGAGCTGTCCGAGGATGAAGAGAATAGACTCAGGATGAGATCAAGAAATCAAATGCCAACTAGAGTGCGATGAACATTATGCAGTGTTCACTTCATCCAACCGAGTTCTCAAGAGTGCCATCATGCTCAAGTGCAAAAGAGATCTGGAATCGCCTGATGGAATTTATGAGGTACATCTGAGGTAAAAGAAACTAAAGCTAACATGTTAGTTTCTGAATATGAGGCTTCTAAAATGAAGCATGATGAAACCATTTCAGAAATGTATGGTAGGCTAACCTTGTTAACAAATGGATTAAGAACCTAGGTAAAGTCTATACTGAGAAAGAATGGTTAGGAAAATTCTTAGATCCCTGACTCCTATATGGCCACCAAAGCTACTGTAATTGAAGAATCTAGAAATTTGTCCACAACCACTATAGATGAATTGATCGGTTCTTTAATGACTTATGAGTTGGGATTGAAAAGAAATGAAGATGTAAAGAAGAAGAAGCCACTTGCTCTCAAAGCAAGTCCCAGCACAAAAGAGGCTACTGAAGAAAGCGAATCATCTACATCTGAAGATGATTCAGGTGAGTTTGCATTATAACAAGAAAGTTCAGAAAATTCTTGAGAAATAATAAGAGTTTTCTGAAAAAGAAATCTCGTCAAACAATTTTTCAAAGCCCAAACAAAATATATACACATTTGATAGAATTTTTACAAACTATATTGTAGGAAACAGGACATGTAATCTGAATGTCCGAAATTCTAAGAAAGCACCACCAAGAGATGGACCAAAAACCAACAAAGGCATGGTTGGGACATGGAGCGAGAAGAGATGATGAAGAAGAAGAGAGTATGAAGCTGAAGATACCAAAAAAAATTGCTTGATGGCTAGAGGAGAAGAAGGGAGAAGAAGAGGGTTAGTTCTTCTTCAAAGATTTCATTCTGACTGATTGGGAGCATGTATATTCGAACGTTGGACCATTGATGAGCTCAAACAGGAAATAAAATGCTCAAAGAAAAATAATCATCTTGTTCAAGACACTTCATGAGGAAAGAAGAAAAAGAACTGATGCAAGAAGTTAATGCTCTAAAGAGACGGTCAATGACCTGAAAATCCGAATATTGAAAGCATCAATGAAATAGCTCTTACAGTTGAGAGAATATTGTTTTAAACAGTGTGGGAACATTGAAAGGAAAAAGGACTAGAAGTTCTGCAAAAAGAGATAACTAAAAGACAAGAAGTATTGGAGAAGTTTGAGTGGTAGAACATCTTGAGCCTGTTGGGTTGACTGTAATTTCATATCATTTCCCCTCTATTTTGATGATGACAAATGTGATTTGAATGCAAATTAATTGAAACATGATAAACACATTTCACCTGAATTACATATTCAAAAAGCATGTTTCAAAACACACTTATCATTTGTACTCATAATAAAACATCTTACTAATGATATATGTGTTTAATTTTCAGGTACAAATCTTCTTGCAATGATGGTGTCGACACACCCTTCATGTGTCGACACACCCTTCAATGGTGTCGACACAACACCTCAGTCTCAAAGGCAAAAAGCTGAAGAAATGCTGAGACTGTGTTGACACAAGTCAAAGAGGTGTCGACACGAGTTGCAAATTCTAGGAATTAGACTACTCAGTCGACGCACTCTCAGAGCAGGTCGACACTGGACTCAGTTCCCAAAACAGCCTGTTTGCAGAATTGGGACAGCAGGTCGACACAGACCAGAGCAGGTCGACACTGCTCAGTTCCCAGAACAGCCATTTGCAGAATTAGGACAGCAGGTCGACGCAGGACCAGAGCAGGTCGACCTGGACTTAGTTCCCAAACAGCCTGTTTGCAGAATTGGGACAGCAGGTCGACACAGCATCAGAGCAGGTCGACACTGGACCTCGTTCCAGAACAACTTGTTTTCAATTTGGGACAGTGTGTCGACACCACCACCAGGGCAGGTCGACACACTACGGAAATATTCCAACTTAAGATGGATGATTGCCACGTGTCAGCCTAGGGCGATGGTGTATCAACCTAGGATCGTGTGCCCTTATACCTAAAGGGTATCTTTGGAATCTTTTGGGTATAAAAGGCCCCCAATTGGCCACCATCACATCAAGAGACCCAACGAATTCTTGGAGCCTCCAGAAAAGTTCCCTTGGCGGCGAGAAGAGTTCATCTCCCTCCTCTGCTCTCCTGGTGTCTTCTGAAGACCAATTCTCATCAATTCGATTGTGAGAATTGGAGTGTGATTGTTGAAGAAGCATCTGAAGCGCCTCAAGGAAGCAGATCAAGTAGAAGCATCTGTTGGAGAAGACTTCAAGGAGATCCCCAAGTTCAAAAGTGCAGAGCATCGCTTGGGACTTCAAGATTTCAAGCCTCTTCCCAATCTGAGCTTCTACAAGGGAGTACACTGAAGAACAAAGTCTTTTCATATAATCCTCTTTGTACTTTTGTTCTTCTGAGACATTTTGAGATTGTGCAAGTGCTTCTGCATATTTCTCATGAATGTTCTCATGTTGACATGATCTGCTGCTAGAAGATCTATGTCTTGTGTTGGTGTCTAGCATAGTTGTTTGTGAGCCACTGTGCTCAGTTTGAGTCGTCGAGCTCAAGTGTTTGTTGAGCAGTCTTGCTCAGGGATCTAGAGTAGTCTTACTCTAGAGGTGTGTGAGTTGTAAACTCAGGTGTTGGAGTTGTCTGGCTCCAGTGGGTGTGTTACCCAGGTTGTTTAGTGAATCCTCACTGGGTGTGAGGGGTGGATGTAGGAATCACATGGGTGATTTCCGAACCACCTAAAAATCTCTGTGCACTTGTCTATTTTGGTTTGATTCTATCATCCGTTAGATGCTTGCATAGGATCGATTAAGATTCACTTAATCAACTGGTTTTCACATCTATTTTATCAACTCACTTAACATCTCATCAGATCTGTGTTTTTCACTGTTAAATTGCCTCTGATTCTAAAAGTATTTAAATTGCTTAAGCTTCCGCATAAAGTGGCATAGATCTATTCATCCCCCCCTTCTAGATCTTATCCACACCTTTTCCTCGATCCTTCAATTGGTATCAGAGCGGGTTTATACTTGATATTTGAGCAGTTTTTGAGTATTGTGTGTCTGATTGCTTGCTTGTTTGCTGAATATTCTTCTGTGCTTTCTTCTTAAGTCAATGGATTCCAAAGTTTTCATAGCTGAGGGGCATTCATAAATAGCCACCATTCTTTAATGGAACGGACTATTCATACTGGAAAAATAGAATGCAAGTCTTTCTAAGAGCCCAGAACTATGAAATTTGGAAAGTGGTTGAGGTTGGTCCCTATGAAAACCAGGGAGAGGAAGAAACCTGGACTAGGGAACAAATAAGAAAAGCCACATTGAATTATAGTGCCATGAACATGATTCAATGTGCTGTTCATCCCAAAGAGTATTCGAGAATCTCAATGTGCAAATCTGCCAAGAGATGTGGGATAAACTCGAATTACTTTATGAGGGAACATCACAAGTGAAGGAAACTAAGGCAAATATTCTTGTTTCAGAATATGAATTGTTTATGATGAAGTCTAATGAAACAATTTCTGAAATGTTTGCCAGGTTCATGGTTATTGTCAATGGACTCAAGGCTTAGGTAAGGACTACACAGATGCAGACTTGGTAAGGAAAATCTTACTTCACTCACTCTCTTCTATTTGGCACACAAAGGCCACTGTCATTGAAGATTCTAAAGATTTGTCCAAAATGTCTTTGGATGAATTGATAGGATCCTTAATGACATATGAAATCAATTTGAAAAGAAATGAACAACTAATTAAGACCAAGCCAATGGCACTTAAGGCCTCTTCAAGTAAAAAGACAAAAGTCAAGAAAAGACATTCTGAGAGTCTGAGTCAAATGAGGATGAAATTGCCCTCATGACCAGGCAATTCAGAAAATTCTTGAAATATAGAAAAGAAAAATGTCTGGGAAAAAGAAGTTTTCCTCAGGTAAAAGAAACACTTCCTCTTCTAATTTCAACAAGAATAAAAATCTGACGAAACTGTCATTTGTTACAGGTGTAATAAGCCAGGACACATGAAGGGAGAGTGTCCTGAGAACAGAAAGAAAAGCACAAGAAGTTCCAGAAGTTCAAGAAGCAAAGGCCATGGTAGCCACTTGGTCTGATGAAGATTCAGTGAAGAAGAAGAAGACAAAAAATCCTCAAGCTCTGAGAGTGAGGAAATCTGCTTCATGGCCAACAATTCTGGAGAAAAGGTAACACCTCTTTTGAAGATTTCACTGTTGAAGATTGGCAGGATGTTTATTCTGAATTAGTTGAAAAATATTCTGAAATGAGAAAAGAAAATAAATCTCAAAAAGAAAATTGAAAACCTTTATCATAACCAATCTTCAAACAACAGAATTTGTGAGCTAGAAAATGAGATAACAAATTAAATGAAGAAAAGAAAATCTCATGATCTAATTGATGATCTGAAGCTTGCCTCTCAAAAGGCCACCCAAGAATTCAAAGACTTATCTGAAAAGCTGGAAATGGAAAAACAAGAAAAACACAAAAGATTGAAGAAATTAAAACTCTTCAAAACCAGCTAAAAGAAAGGATGAAGTTATCCAACCTTCACAAAAGTTAAAGATAACTTGGAGGCACTGCTTGGAACAACATGACAACAACTTCTCATGGATTAGGATTCAACAAACAAAAACCAAAGAAAGACAAATCTGGTGAGAAAAAGGGCAAAGCACCATTAATTAAATTTGTCAAAGGTCCTAATCTTGAGAACACAGAAATCAAGCAAACATCAGACAAAACATCAAACAAAACACAAAAAAATCAAAAACTCAAAAAAAAAACAAGGTCGACACACACAGTCTCTGACAGGTCGACACCAGTCCACAAGAAGAAGACTTCTGTGGTTGCTGTGTCGACACCAGTCATAGAGTCGACCTGCTCAACATCAAAAGCTTCAAACAACTCAATCAAAACTCAAATAAAAATTTGAAAAACAAGAAAAGTCAAAGGAATCATTTATAAAGAACCTTGGACCTCCAAGAAGCATTTCAAGATGATGGACCAATCCTTGGAGCCAATGGTATGACAACCCCTGTTGGTATCATCCTCAATTCTTTATCCAAACCTTTGATGTACCAACAAAATCCATGGTTTCCATCTCCTCATCTGAATTCCTATGCTCAAATGAAAAACTCCCCTCCCACTAAAAACAAAATGGGTGCTTTCATTCCTAAGAAAAAGAACAAACAGAAAAAGACTGAAAACACCAATGTAACAAAACAAAAATAAAAAACAGTCAAATTTGGTGAGAAAAGATTTACTAACAATGTTCAAACATTCTGATGGTCCCAACTCTGTTTGGGTACCAAAATCTTCTCTCCACTGATCTATTTTGCAGGAAGGTCGTGCACCCAACACCAATGTGTGGTTTCTTGACAGTGGGTGTTCACGACACATGACGGAGACAGAGCCAAATTCTCATTCCTGATTGAAAAGGAGGGAGGGTCAGTAACCTTTGGAGGTAAAAATAAAGAAAAGATCATAGGATCTGGTAAGGTTGGTCAAACTTCCTCAAACTCTGTAGATAATGTTTTACTAGTTGATGGTCTTGATTATAATTTGCTCAGTATCAGCCAACTATGTGACAAAGGTCACAAAGTTGTGTTTGAATCTGATTTCTGTAAGATAATTGACTCATCAACTGATAAAATCAAATTTTTTGGAAAAAGGGAAAACAATGTCTACATGATCAACCTAAATAAAAACTTTTCTGAAAATCTTTGCTTTGTTGCAAATAAAGATGAAATTGCATGGACTTGGCACAAAAGACTTGGCCATGCAAGTTTCAGAACAATGAATAAGTTGTTAAGATTGAATTTGTTAAGGGTCTTCCTGAATCCTTCTCTAATGTTGAAAATCAAGTCTGTGGGATCTGTGCTAAAGGAAAACAAACAAGAATCCTTTAAAAACTTCAATGAGTACTCACATCTAGGCCACTAGAATTACTTCACATGGACCTTTTTGGCCCTACAAGAATTCTAAGTCTAAGTGGCAAAAGATATGGGTTTGTAATCATTGATGATTTTACTAGATTTACTTGGGTTATTTTTCTGTCCCACAAAAGTGATACTTGTCTTGAATTCAGGAACTTCTGTACCACTGTCTTAACACTTATCCATATAAAATCAAAATATTTTGACTGATCATGGGGGTGAATTTGAGAACACATCCTTTTCTGATTTTTGTGCTGAATTTCAAATATTCCACAAGTTTTCTTCACCAAGAACTCCAGAACAAAATGGAGTTGTGGAAAGAAAGAAGAACTCTTGTGGAAATGGCTAGATCCATGCTACTTGAGAGTAACTTGCCCAAATCCTTTGGGCTGAAGCTGTGAACACAGCCAATCACATACTCAATAGAGCATTGGTCAGACCAAAATCAGAAAACCCCCTATGAATTATTGAAAAACAAAAAGCCAACTGTTTCCTATTTTAAAATCTTTTGGTGCAAATGTTTGTACACAACAATAACAAAGAAAACCTTGACAAATTTGATGCTAAAAGTCAGGAAGCCATCTTCCTTGGCTATTCTGAAGTGTCAAGGGCTTTCAAAGTGTACATTCTTAAACTAAAACTGTTGAAGAATCTCCACATGTTATCTTTGATGAAAACTCCTTTTCAACTAATAATTCTAAATCTTGCAGGGAAAGACAAGACACTGAAGAGGATGAATTTGTTGTGGACTCTTCACCAACTGTTGAGGAGTTTGAAAACATTGAAGAGAACCTGAACACCCAATCTTCAAGTGGTTCAGGTAATATTGTCCCAGAAGTGGGTACTTCTCAACAGGTAATTTCTGAACATAGATTTCTGAAAGATCACCCATTAGACAATGTGGTTGGCAATGTAAATGATAGAGTTAGGACTAGATCTCATTCCTGCATGATATTGAAGAAGACCCACTAGCTCTAATTTCCCAAATTGAACCAAAGTCAATTGATGAAGCCTTGTCAAGTTCAGATTGGATTAATGTCATGCATGATGAACTTCATCAATTTGAAAGAAATCAAGTATGGAATTAGTACCTAGACCTAGTGACCAAACAGTCATTGGCACTAGATGGGTTTCAGAAATAAGTTGAATGAAAATGGTCAAGTCATTAGAAATAAAGCTAGGCTAGTTGCAAAGGGTACAATCAAGAATTTGGAATTGATTTTGAAGAATCATATGCCCCTGTAGCTAGACTAACAGTTAGAATTTTCCTTGCTTTTGCATCCTCCATGAATTTCAAAGTTTATCAAATGGATGTCAAAAGTGCTTTTTTAAATGGATTAATTAAGGAAAATTTTTTTTGTTGAACAACCTCCTGGTTTGAAAATGAAAAACATCTAACCATGTTTTCAAGCTTAATAAGGCTCTCTATGGTCTTAAGCAAGCTCCAAGAGCTTGGTATGACCGTTTGAGTACCTTTTACTTGAAAAAGGATATTCTAGAGGAAATGTTGATCAGACTTTGTTCACAAAAAGTCAAAATCAAATAATTGTAGTCCAAATTTATGTTGATGACATAATATTTGGCTCAACCAATAAAGGCCTATGCACTGAATTTTCAAATCAAATGAAGAATGAATTTGAAATGAGTTTAATGGAGATTTAACATTTTTCTTGGGACTGCAGGTTAACCAAACATCTGAAGGGATCTTCATCAGTCAAGCCAAGTATGTCAAGGAACTTCTCAAAAGGTTTGACTTTCAGACCTCAAGCATTCAAGCACACCTATTGCTATAATGCTAAGCTAGAAGAAGACTCAAATGGTAAGTCAGTAGACCCAAAGACCTACAGAGGTATGATTGGCTCTCTACTCTATCTTACAACTTCTAGACCAGATATTCAGTTTAGTGTGTGTTTGTGTGCTAGATTTCAGTCTAATCCTAAGGAAAGTCACATGTTAGCTGTTAAAAGAATTTTCAATATCTTGTTGGAACATGTGATTTAGGAATTTGGTATCCTGCTAATTGCAAGCTAGATTTGATTGCCTATTGATGCTGACTATGCTGGGTGTAAATTAGATAGAAAAAGCACAAGTGGCTTGTGTTTATTCCTAGGTGGGTGCCTTATTTCTTGGGCTTCCAAGAAGCAACATTCAGTTGCACTGTCAACTGCAGAGGCTGAATATGTTGCAGCAGGTAGATGTGGAACTCAGATTCTCTGGGTGAAGCATCAACTTCTCGATTACAACCAAAATTTAGGTTGTGTACCCATCCTATGTGATAATACAAGTGCAATAAATCTGTCTAAAACCCCATTCAGCATTCTAGAACCAAGCATATTGAGATTAGGCATCACTTCTTGAGAGATGAGGTTGCAAAGAAGTCCTTTGAACTCCATTTCATTGAAACTGAAAAACAAGTTGCTGACATTTTCACCAAACCCCTCCTGAAAAGATTTTCATCTTTGAGGAGAGACTTGGTCTTTGTAAATATCCACATACATGATCTCTCTTTAGGTTTGGGTTGAGTGTTATGCACTGTCTAAGGGGGAGTTCTTTTCATATCATAACCCTTTGCTTCCTTCAGTCACACTATCCATATCTCTCTCAATTCCACTTCCTTTTCCTTTGGACAATAAAGTCTTCAACTCTCATTGTGTTGAACTTCTTGGTATATCAAATGGTGATTTGAAGAAGGACAAGTTATGCTTGTCTGGACACTTTCACTATGCGAGAGTATATGTCTCCGCCAAGTACCAAGAAATGAAAATGCAATTATTGAGGGGGAGCTTTTATTGTTTAAAGAGAATCTCTCTTGATTTCAAAAAACTTGCAAATCTTTACTTTGATAGAAAATGATTGAAATCATCATCTCAGGGGGAGCTAGAAAATTCACAAATCTTGACTTTTGCAAAATTCATAACTTTTCTTGCATTTCATCAATTTCCTGCATGATGTCATCATTCAGATGTCTAGAGTCTCCAAATGATCCTTTGAGTGATCTATCATATTTTTTACTAATCAACTGTCAACTATTTTTTTTAACCCAAAGAAACTCAGAACTCTTCCAAGATTGAAAACAATTGTGTCTTGAAATTAAGACATCTCTTTGTTTGCAACTGATGTTGATAAAATGATTTCTATCTTACAAAACTCTCAAAAATTTTGAAAATTCAATAGAGCAATGGCATTTGTGCTGAGAAACTGCACACCTTCACAATGAATGAAGTGCCATGCATGTCATGAGGCACTAATGCTATCTCTGTTCAAAGGGGATAAAAATTCAAAAATAAATTCAAAATACAGCAAATTGTGCTATACTTTTTGATGATGACTGAGTAACTGGAAATATTGGCGTCTACAAAACGTATATTTTCATGTCAAAAGGTCATTATTTACCCCTTTGAGACTTGACAATGAATAAATCTTAAGTATCCAGGGACTATGGTGTGTAAAAAACACTAGTACTTGAGTGAAAAAGATTTATATCATTTGATAGTCTGTTACAAAAACAAAATATGTGTGTTAATGGAGTTTTGTTTAGAAAGAATCATTTTCATCTATCATCAAGTTGTTCTTTAAGATTGTGTTTTACTTTCAAAACAATTGTATTCAGTCTAGAGGATATCTTGTTTTTCTTTCAAGTTGAGAAATATGGTAGCTTGTAGTTGATTGTTAGATATATTATCCCTCAAATCATCATTTTATTGACTCAAGTCCTTGAATGCTCATATCCTATTGGAAATTGTTTAAAACTTGAATTGTGATGAATTTTTGCAAAATATAACAAATGAATTTTTCAGTCTCTTAAAACTCCTTGAAATGATATTCTCTCTCCTGATTATCATTTAAAAGCCCAAATTCTCAAAATTTTCACAACAAAATTCATTTTTCTTCATAGGCCAGGTCGACACCATCCTATCTCGTGTCGACACACTCCCTAGGTCAGGTCGACACTACATCTTCCAGTGTCGACACTGCACCCCTTGCCAGAATCTTTTAAATCGTGGGTTCCATTTTAGCCCTGTTGTTCCTGCGGGGTATTGCACCACTGCAAACCCTTTTTAGGCATCAGGTCGACCCGACGGTCGCTTTCCTCTCATTTCCGGCAAGAAATTCCACAAATTCTCTCTCAATCACATCCCTTTCTCAATCATCTCTCTTCTCCTTCATCAACTCTCGATTCCACTCCATCCTTGCAATCATGGTGAAAAAATGGGTCCTCGCCGTGAGCAAGATCTCAGGCCTCATCTAGGCCACTTCCGGCAGAGGATGATGTTCCCCAATTTGAAAGGAGATCCAAAAGGCGCAATGACCCTGCAGAGCAACCAGGGTCCTCCTCTGCACCTCAGCCAACTGCCAAGAGAGGTAGACCCTCTTCTTCGGGCAGAGGTAGGGTTTCAAGTCCTCAGAATCCGGGCTCCTCTTCTGGAGATCTACAGAGTCATCTTCGTCTGAGTCTTCCAAGTCTCAAGACACCACTAGTGAAGCCAAGCTCATTCTAAAGCCCAGGATAGTGGATTTATCAGATATTCAGCTAGCAAACACATTTCCAGAAATTCAACCTACTTCTCTTTTCAGTCTTGGTTGCTATTCATTTCTGAATTTCAAACCATTATCCAAGACTTGTTAGGGAATTCTACAAGAATTTGAAATGCACAGATGAAGGGTATCAATCAAAGGTTAAGGAATAGTTATTGACATGCCAACAGAAAAAGCTGCCTCAACTTTCAAAGTGCCAGATGAAGGGGCAGATTATCATAACTTCGAATTTGATCTTCATGAAGCCTATACCATCATGACAGGCTTACCTGCTGATGCATCTGATCCCAACAACCCATGTTACCAGATTCAACACAAATTCCTTTCCCCCTGTGTTGAGGATTATCCACCACATGTTGACCACAATCATTACCCCTCAAGGTGGTGGAAGGGACAGGCTAACAGATATACAGAGGTTCATTCTTTATTGCATGGTAAAAGACATCAAAATCAACCTCCATGTAATAATGTATCAAATCATATCTGAAACAACCAGGAAAGACCTCAAGAGATCTCTTCCATATGCTGCACATCTGACCTCAGTGTTCCAGCACTTTGGTGTGCCTTTAGATAATGAGAAATTCCAGTCAATCCCTAAATCCAACATCTACACTTTAAGAATATTCAGAAATTCATGGGATTTAGACTGGAGGGCAATCAAGTTAGGAGAGGTCCAGTTGTGGTTGAGGCCCCTCAAGCTCAAGAGGAACAGCCTCAAGATCAAGGGGACCAGCCCCAAGCTCAAGAGTCCAGCCTCAAGGTCAAGGGGACCAGCCCCAGGTCAAGAGGAACAGCCTCCAGCTGAAGGGGACCAGCCCCAAGGTCAAGAGGATCAGCCTCCTTTGAATGAGGAACAACCTCAAGTTTCAACTGAAGGTGAATTTCCATTTCATGCCCCACTCTCACCTCAGTTTCAACATTTCTCTCCACAACCCACTTTTCAAACATCCACATCCTCTGGTGGACCTTCTGTTCCACCAGAGTTGTTCTCCTTTTTAAATGACAAATTTGACACCTTGAACTCCTCCATTCAAACCATGTCAGAAACCTTTGAGTTGAGGATTCAGAGATTGGAGAACACTGTGTCTGCCAAGTTCATAGAGCAAAAAGCTGCCTCAGACTATGCAGCTCAAAGATTCAACAGATTAATTGGTACATTGGCAGATGCCTCATTACAGCTGAAGGAGCACCAGCAAAAGTTGGAGGCAGTTCTTCAGGGAATTTTGGCAAATTCCCAAGCTGATGTTTTCAACACCAAGCAGACATTACATGAGATCACAAGCACTAGACTGTCTTTTGCTCATTTTGTGGATGATTTGGAGAGCATGAGGAACTTCAATGCACACATTGACAACCAGATCTCTGATTTGACAAAGGAATTCAAAATCATGCAAAGGCCTGGTTGGTCAGCTGGATCATCTTCCTCTTCACAACCCATTGCAGCTGATCTAGCAAGAATTCAAGCTACCTTGATAGAAAATTCAGACAGAATGGAACATTACTTGCACACAAAACTCACAACCATTCAAGATCAAATCAAGTCCAGCTTGACTTTCATGGAGAAAAGATTGTCAGACATTGAGACAATCTTAGTTCCTCCTCCTCCTCCACCTTCTACATAATGTATTTTTTTTGATGATGTCAAAGGGGGAGAAAGAAAGAAAGAAATGAGAAATGATTGTAATCTTTTTGGAAAGATTGTAATGTTTCTCTTGAATGAAATGAAATGCTTTGCTTAGCTTGAATGAATTTCTCATTTGTGTCTTCAATGTGATTGAAAATTGTTATGTGAATGTGAATGTATGAATGCTTGTCAAGTTGCTTGACCTTCTTTATGCAACTAACTTACTTCAAGTAACCTTGTACTTGTGAAGTGCAACCATCAATTGTTACTGAGTTTTGTTTAAAGGTCTTTGACAAGCATGAACACAAAAAAAAAAAGAGACTTGAATAACCAAAATTGCTTAAAATCACATCTCATCAAAACCTCATTGTCATATGGATTTAATGTTGCCATCATCAAAAAGGGGGAGATTGTTGGGTTGAGTGTAATTTCATATCATTTCCCCTCCTATTTTGATGATGACAAATGTGATTTGAATGCAAATTAATTGAAACATGATAAACACATTTCACCTGAATTACATATTCAAAAAGCATGTTTCAAAACACACTTATCATTTGTACTCATAATAAAACATCTTACTAATGATATATGTGTTTAATTTTCAGGTACAAATATCTTCTGCAATGATGGTGTCGACACAACACCTCAGTCTCAAGGCAAAACTGAAGAAATGCTGAGACTGTGTCGACACAAGTCAAAGAGTGTGTCGACACGAGTTGCAAATTCCAGAATTAGACTACTCAGTCGACGCACTCTCAGAGCAGGTCGACACTGGACTCAGTTCCAGAACAACCTGTTTGCAGAATTGGAACGCAGGTCGACGCAGACCAGAGCAGGTCGACACTGGACTCAGTTCCCAGAATAGCCTTTTTGCAGAATTGGGACAGCAGGTCGACGCAGGACCAGAGCAGGTCGACACTGGACTTAGTTCCCAGAACACCTGTTTGCAGAATTGGACAGCAGTCGACACAGCATCAGAGCAGGTCGACACTGGACCTCGTTCCCAGAACACTTGTTTTCAATTTGGGACAGTGTGTCGACACCACCACCAGGGCAGGTCGACACACTACGGAAAATTCCAACTTAAGATGGATGATTGCCACGTGTCAGCCTAGGGCGATGGTGTATCAACCTAGGATCGTGTGCCCTTGTACCTAAAGGGTATCTTTGGAATCTTTTGGGTATAAAAGGCCCCCAATTGGCCACCCATCACATCAAGAGACCCAGCGAATTCTTGGAGCCTCCAGAAAAGTTCCCTTTGGCGGCGAGAAGAGTTCATCTCCCTCCTCTGCTCTCCTGGTGTCTTCTGAAGACCAATTCTCATCAATTCGATTGTGAGAATTGGAGTGTGATTGTTGAAGAAGCATCTGAAGCGCCTCAAGGAAGCAGATCAAGTAGAAGCATCTGTTGGAGAAGACTTCAAGGAAGATCCCCAGTTCAAAAGTACAGAGCATCGCTTGGGACTTCAAATTCCAAGCCTCTTCCCATCTGAGCTTCTACAAGGGAGTACACTGAAGAACAAAGTCTTTTCATATAATCCTCTTTGTACTTTTGTTCTTCTGAGACATTTTGAGATTGTGCAAGTGCTTCTGCATATTTCTCATGAATGTTCTCATGTTGACATGATCTGCTGCTAGAAGATCTATGTCTTGTGTTGGTGTCTAGCATAGTTGTTTTTAAGCCACTGTGCTCAGTTTGAGTCGTCGACTCAAGTGTTTGTTGAGCAGTCTTGCTCAGGGATCTAGAGTAGTCTTACTCTAGAGGTGTGTGAGTTGTAAACTCAGGTGTTGGAGTTGTCTGGCTCCAGTGGGTGTGTTACCCAGGTTGTTTAGTGAATCCTCACTGGGTGTGAGGGGTGGATGTAGGAATCACATGGGTGATTTCCAACCACCTAAAAATCTCTGTGCACTTGTCTATTTGGTTTGATTTTATCATCCGTTAGATGCTTGCATAGGATCGATTAAGATTCACTTAATCAACTGGTTTTCACATCTATTTTATCAACTCACTTAACATTTCATCAGATCTGTGTTTTTCACTGATAAAATTGCCTCTGATTCTAAAAGTAGTTTAAATTGCTTAAGCTTCCGCAAAAGTGGCATAGATCTATTCATCCCCCCCTTCTAGATCTTATCCACACCTTTTCCTCGATCCTTCAAGCCTTCTAGGAACCAAAGTAAATTTCATAAAGAGGGGTTAGGATTTAACCTTCAAAGAAAGGAGTAGACGAAAACCCTCACATCACTTCTTTAACAAATTCAGAAGCTTCCACTTCAACAACAAGTAATAAAAATGACAAAATTGAGAAAAGAGAAACAGTAAAAACCTCTTGCAGTGAAAAGTTGAAAACAAAGAACAAACCAATGTTGGAGTAAACCAATGTTTCAAGAAACAAGAATTTGAAGTCATCTGTCTGGACAGGTCGACAAATGCTATGATAGGTCGACACTCATACACAAGACCACAAAATAGAGTAGATGGACGTATGATAGGCCAACCCATCACATTTTGGTCTCACAACAGTGGACATATAGTAGGTCAATACCTACTCACACAAAAGCTCAAACGATCAGGATGGAGTCATGTAGGTCGACACTATCCCTACGATGTCAACACAAGTCTATGATTTTGCTGGATATGATAGAATTGGATATCCTAAAGGGTTTAGGAGTCAAACCAGTTTCTGGTCTCATTCAAGAAATGCTGATATGAAATCTAATAAAAAAATCATGAATGAAATGTTTCAAAATATCATGAAAATAGTAGGAAAAATAAAAAACAACATGAACTCAAGAACAAAATCAACTCCACAACGAAGACACAAATCTGGATTCTGAAAAATTTGTTGTCTTAGTTCTTGATATGGGTGGCATGAAGGGACCCAAATGTACTTGGGTTCCAAAGAATTTTCTTTGATTGTTTGTGCAGATATGTCTTGCATCCAAGAACAACAAATGGTACCTAGATAGTGACTGTTCAAGACATATGACTGGAGACAAAGACAAATTTTGTCTTTTGTTTGAAAAAAAGCTAGTCTTGTTACCTTTGGAGGAAACAACAAAGGTAAGATTGTTGGTTCAGGTAAGGTAGGCAGAAATCTTTCCAATTCACTTGATGATGTTCTTCTGGTGGAAGGATTAGAGTATAACCTTCTAAGTATAAGCCAACTGTGTGACAAAGGTCACAAGGTAATCTTTGACTCTCTTAGTTGTACAATTTTGAACCAAATTATTCTTGTGAAATTATCTGGAAAAAGAATAAACAATGTCTACATGATTGATCTTGATGAACCTGAAAATTCCAATTTATGTTTAACTGTTAATAAAACTGATCTTGCTTGCTTATGGCATCGTAGACTAGGTCATGCTAGCTACAATATGCTGCATAAATTGGTAAATTTAACATGGTGAAAGGCTTACCTGAAATCTCCTTCAAACAAAATTTGAAAATTTGTGAAGCATGCACATAAGGTAAGCAAACAAGAAAATCTTTTAAAAGTAGATCTGAAAGTCAGTCCTCTAAACCTTTTGAGCTTATTCACATGGATCTGTTTGGACCCACAAGGACAAACAAATAAATGGAAAAAGGTTTGGGTATGTTCTTGTTGATGACTTTTCCAGATTTACTTGGGTTTTCTTTCTTGCTCACAAGAGTGATGCTTTCATAGAATTTCATGAGTTTTATAAGAAAATTGTTCAGGAAGGAAAATCTAAAATAATTTCAATCATGTCTGATCATGGTGGTGAGTTTGAAAATACTGACTTTGAAAATCTTTGCAGGGAGGAGGGATTTACCACAAGTTTTCATCACCAAGGACTCTTGAACAAAACGGAGTTGTAGAAAGAAGAAACCAAACTCTTATGGAAATGGCAAGAACAATGCTGATTGAGAGTGGACTACCAAAAAATTCTGGGTAGAGGCAGTAAACAATTCTTGTTACATCATAAATCGTGCAATGATAAGGCCTCTTAGCAAAAAGACTCCCTAAGAACTGTTGAAGTTAAAAGACCTTCCATTGCTCACTTTAAGGTGTTTGGTGCAAATGTTTTGTTCTGAATAATAATAAAATGACTTGGATAAATTTGAGCCTCAGAGTGATTTGGGGATATTCTTGGATATTCTGATCATTCAAGAGCATATAGAGTTTTTAATGTAAAAGATCAAATTGTTGAAGAATCCCCTCATATCACATTTGATGAATTTGACTCTGAATTGTGCAGGAAAAATAAGATGGGGAATTTCTGGAAGGAGAGGAAGCTAAAGACAAAGAAGAAAAGGAATCAACATCAAAGAATTTAGATGGTTGTGATGCACAGGAATCAACAAATGCAAATAAAGAAAGAGATCAGCTGAACATAAGGATGTTAAGAGATCATCCTCAGAAAGTATCATTGGTAACTTACTTGATCCTCCTAGAACTAGATCTCATTTTAAAGCTGTTTCTGAACTTGATCAAATGACTCTTGTGTCACAAATCGAACCTAAAAACATTGAAGATGCTTTAAAAGATGTTTTCTGGATAAATGCCATGCAAGAAGAACTGAACCAGTTTGAAAGAATAAGGTTTGGCATTTAGTTCCAAGACCATCTTCTCAAGGTGTTATTGGAACCAAATGGGTCTTTAGGAATAAAACAAGTGAAGAAGGCAAAATAATAAGAAACAAAGCTAGGCTTGTTGCAAAGGGCTACAATCAAGAGTTTGGAATTGATTTTGAAGAGTCTCTTGCTCCAGTAGCTAGGCTTGAGGCAATCCGGATTTTGCTTTCTTTTGCATGTGCTCATGGCATTAAATTGCAACAAATAGATGTAAAAAGTGCATTTCTAAATGGGTTGATTAAGGAGGAAGTTTATGTTGAACAACCTCCTGGATTTGAATGTACTAACCTTCCTGATCATGTTTTTAAGCTAGATAAAGCTTTGTATGGCCTGAAGCAAGCTCCCCGAGCATGGTATGATCGGTTAGTTCATTCCTTATAGGTAAAGGGTATTCAAGAGGTAAGGTAGATCAAACCCTCTTTACAAAAACTCAAGGGAAAAATATCTTGCTGGTTTAAATTTATGTTGATGACATAATATTTGGATCAAAAAAATCCTCACTGTGTAAAGAATTTGCTGAATTGATGACCAATGAATTTGAAATGAGTTTAATGGGAGAACTAAAATTCTTTCTTGGATTGCAGTCATTCAAACAAAGGAAGGGACTTTTATAAATCAATCAAAATACATTCCAGATTTTTTGAAAAAATACAAGATGGAGAACACAAAAGTAATGGCAACCCAATGAGCACCACTGTAAGTTTGGATCCTGATTTGAAAGGTAATTTAGTAGATCCAAAAATCTATAGAGGTATGATCGGATCCCTACTCTACTTGACAGCATCTAGACCAGATATTCAATTTTCAGTATGCATATGTGCTAGATTTTAGGCTAGTCCTAGAGAGTCCTACATGAGTGCTGCAAAAAGAATTTTTAGATATCTTGCAGGAACTCATGAGTTGGGACTGTGGTATCCTGCATCCTGTGAATTCAATTTGATATCTTATTCAGATGCGGATTATGCTGGTTGCAAATTGGACAGAAAGAGTACTAGTTACTATTGCCAATTTTTGGGAGGATGTTTAGTTTCTTGGGCTTCCAAAAAACAACACTCAGTTGCTCTCTCTACTGTAGAGGCAGAATATGTTGCTGCAGGGAGTTGTGGCACTCAAGTGTTGTGGATTAAACATCAACTTCAAGACTACCAAGTAGATCTTAGATGTGTCCCAATTTTGTGTGATAACACTAGTGCAATTAGTTTGGCCAAAAATCCAATCCAACACTCTAGGACAAAGCACATAGAAATCAGGCATCATTTTTTGAGAGATGAAGTAAGCAAGAATTCTTTGAATTGAATTTTGTTGAAACTTCAAAACAAATTGCTGATATCTTTACTAAACCTTTGTGCAATGAAATATTCATGTTTAAGAAGAGAACTTGGTCTTTGCTTGCTTGATTCTTGATTGAGTGCTTTGAAAATTGCTGTGAATACTTGTTTGAGTAATTGTTTGGGATGTGATAAAATTCTTGCTGCCTGTTGATAAATTTTCTTGCTAATTTCTGTCAAAGTAATGAGACAAAAGTTGGTTGAAAGATCATGCTCAGTGGTTCAGTTGGTCAGTTGAGATTGGATGGAAAGTGCTCAGTTCATGTGCAGTCTGTTAAGAAGAAACTTCTCAATTTTTTATGTTGATTGATCAGACTTAGGTCGACTCTATTGGAAGAGAGTCGACACTATCCTTTTTCACTCCAAGCTTTTTGCCATTCTTCTCAATCTATACACCTTCATTTTCCTTTTGTAAATAAATCTTTTCCTATTTCAGCAAATAAACTCATACTTCTCACATTGCATTGGCTTCTTGGTATATCAAATGATGATTTGAAGAAGGACAAGTGAGGCTTGTCTGGAATCTTTCACTATGCGTGAGTATATGTCTCCGCCAAGTACCAGGGTCTCTTTATGCAATGTTGAGGGGGGCCTTGCTCTTTTCCCTCCTTGTTTCTAAAAAATATATATCAATTCTTGAGGGGGAGTAATTCATTGTGAAAACTGAATTCTTGGGCAATTTCTTAGGGGGAGTTAAATTCTTTTATATTCTTACACTCCTCCTTCTCTGAAAAGTAAAAGGTTATGGTTTGTGAATTATCATTTTCTTTTCTAGTTTAACCTTTAAAAGTCCCTAAAAAGTTTAAAAGATTAAATAACAGTTGCAAAATCAATTCATCAAATGAGAATAGCATTTTTATATCATATCCTGAAATTTTCATGTAATCTTGGTTTTTTCTGGTCAGATTTGAAACTTCTGGGGTTCATTGTTGTTTGAAAAAATCTTCTTGATTCAGAAATTCTCAAAGCCTTCAATAGTTAAAGTCTTCTAAATGGCGGAACAATGACTATGCTTTGAGAAACACAACAATTTCTGATAAAATCAGTGGATTTATTGTATGTCATGATGAGCTAGTTAATTCTGTTCAGGGTTGGTAAAAATTTCTGCCTGTGCATTCTGAGTAACTGGGATTCTTATGACTAACCAACATGTATCCTCACATGAAAGATGTACACATTCCCTGAAACAAGATGATTACCCTACTTGAGTAATCAGGAGCTCTGTTGTGTGAAAAGCATGGGCTCTTGCATGAAAAAGAAAGGGAAAATCTAACTGTTCATTTATTTGAATTTAAAAAAAATGATGATATAAAAAACTCTGAAAAGCTCATGCTCGATGTTTCAATTCAATGTATCTTGGCTTGTCATCTCATCTTTCCAAGATTACCTTTTTTTTACATGATTTGAGTAAGTGATTATATAAAGCTGCATATTTCCCACCTGAAGGATTATTTTTTCTCCGTTATTTCTTCTCATGAATATTTCAATGGTTTTTTAATGGTTAAACTAAATTTTATAAATTTCAAACCATTAATCTCACTAATTATGAGAAGAGAAGAGAAAAAAGTATAAATGATTTTAACACTCCCAGATTTCCTAAAACGTTTAGTATATCATGGTGAATTGCTCCCATTTCCAAAGTTTTTCAAGTTCTGTCTTGACTTCAACTTCTTAGAGCCGACACTCTCCATAATAGAGTCCTCTACTTTGTCACTTGTCATTGGCACAACGATATCCTTCATTGCTCTGCAGGTTTCTTGTATGGTCTAGGGCAGGTCGATGCTTCAAGCGTCACGTCTCTTCGTAAAGCTCAGCTCTAAAAGCCATTTAAACTCAACTGCTATCATCTTTCTTGCGTGCTCTCCAAAAACCCCTTTCTGCATTTGCAACCTTCTCCTTTTATAATTCCTTGTTCTTCTGCAAATGGCTCCAAAACTGCAAGCCAGTCGTGAAGAAAGCGAAAGGAGGTTGAATCTTCGGTGCCAGAATGATGCACAAAGGCGCGTAATGATCCTGCCAAAGGTATAGAAATTCAAGAGAAGAAGCCCTCAGTTCCGTTCTTCTCGAGCCGTCGATTCTCTCACCTCTGCTCAGCAAAAGAAAAGAACTTTTCAAAGGGTAAAAAGAAGCAGAGTTTGTAGATTTGAGCAGCTCAGATGAGGATGAGGCCAGTCAGCAGATTTCACAGGATGTGAATCCACAAATGTTTTCTGACGGAAGCACTAATCCCATCCCCAGGGTTCCGATGATGGCTAGAGTGGACAAAAGATTCAAGAGCAGAAATCTTCTCAATCTCAAAACCCTAGTGCCAGTGTAGCAGAGAAGCCTGAAGAAGACAACTATGAACAATTATTGGTTGAGGCTGATGATGTGAATGTTGAGAATGATGAAGAGGAAGAGAACGATGATGAGACTGAGGGCAATGCTGATATTAATGAGTGCTGATATTGAGGAAATTGCTGAAGTGGAACTTGAAAAGGAAGCCAGTTTTGAGTTGCAAGAATAGAACACTGAACAAGCAGAAGAATCAGAAACAAAGATGAAGAGTCTGATGATGAAGAATCACAGTTTCAAGCTTCTCAAGTGAAAAGTCTATCAACTGGAACAAGCCTATCTTGCATCCCAGGATTATCAAAGTTCATGATGAAGGTATGATAAACACACTTCCAGAACTCCTAAGTGTGCTAGAATTCCAAGGATGGACAAGTTTTGTCAGTGAGCATAGGATTTATTATCCTATTTTAGTCCAAGAATTCTTTTGGAATTTGGTTAGTAAAAAGAATACCCTAGAGTCCAGTGTCAGGGGAGTACCCATTGTACTCACAAATGCCATTGTGAGTCAGTTGCTAGACATTTCGAATGAGGGTCATAACCCTCGAGTTTTCAAGTTCTGTGCACATGAAGCTTACAATGGATTAACTGGACTGCCAAGTGATGTAAACAATGTTTATCAGACAAGGTTTCAACCTTGAATGCTAACAGATTTCCACCCATAACGGCCTTTTGCATCATTGGTGTACTACCATTCTAACCCCTCAAGGAGGAGGGAGGCATAGAATTACAAGCTTGCAGAGATTTCTGATGTTTTACTTGATTAAAAGAGAAAAGGTTAACCTGGCAACTATTTTCTGTTACTGATTCATGAAGTGACCAGGCCGGAATTGAGAAAGAGTCTACCTTATGCAGCTCACTGTCTACAATTTTTCAGCAGCTGAACATACCCTTGAGTGACACAAAAGTTTAGAAGATTGCCAAGTTCCACACATATGACTTGGCACACATTGACAAATTCATGAAGCTCAATTTGGCACCCTAAAAAAATGTCAATGAAGAATTGGATGTGGCGCAGCCACAACAGGATGAAGAAGAGTAGAGATTTTAGAGAGATGATGTCCATGAGGATATTCAGTTGGAAGAGGCTCTGCCTGTTCCCTCTCCTACTTATATTTCTCCTGTTGATGATCTAGAAATGGATCCTCCACACATTTCACCCACTCATTTTCCCACTCCTGGACATTTTTCATCTGCACAAGATCTTCCTTCCACATCTTCAACTGCAGCCCAAATTCCATCTGGGCTTCTTGATTTCTTAAAAGATCAATTGCTGCTGTAAATGATTCTATCACTCACTTGAATACCAAGATTGATCAGCAATATTCATAGTTTGATAGCAGGTTGGAAGTAATTGAGGGGAGGCTTACTGAAAATATTGACAGGCAGGACAAATTCAAAGATTTGCAGTCGTCAGGTCTGATTAGTTGATAACACTATTGGTTATGTATTCAATTCAGCTGCTTATACTCAAGCAGAGATCTATGATAAAGTCCAGTCCATATTCAGCTGCTTATACTCAAGCAGAGATCTATGATAAAGTCCAGTCCATTAAAGAAGCACTACAGCGAGGGGTTGACAAGATAAATGACATTCCAGGTATTGTCCAGACTGTTCAACAAATCATTCAAAGATGAACATCCTGAGGGTTTACAATGAAGATATCTCTCAAAAACTCCAGCAAGTGAGAGATGAATTTAATCAAGTCTGGAGGTTACATGGCATCAATGACTCTGCCGACAGCAATCAAGCTACTTCATCAGCAGTTGCACCTACTATGCCTCATGGAGTAGATAATGTGCCAGTGGTGATTGACAATCATTTTATGAACTTGAAAGAATTTCTGTCTCTCAAGTTCAATACAATTGATTATTTTCTTTGGGACCATTATAGTGATATAGACTTCAGACTGTCCCGCATTGAGAACAAGCTGTTCCCACCGCAGCCACCTCCATCTTCTCAGTGATTCCCTCTTTTTGATTATGTCAAAGGGGAGAATAGTCATAGATGTTTTGCTAGATGCCTGATGAATGTTTATGTTTGATAGTTTATAGTTGGATATGTCTTGTCTTTTGTACTTTGATGGTTGATGGGTTTTGTAAAATCACTATTTTATAGAATGAAATCATCACAAGTGTGTTCACCTGAAATGGCTCTGTGTGATTATATGTGGATGGCTTGTTTACTTGTATGAATGGATAGAGTGGACTGATATTTTTAATGAACATGCTTAAAATCCAAACATATATGATAAATGTTTCCATCCTCAAAAAAGGGGGAGATTGTTGTGTCCCTGGTTTTGATGATGTCATAATTTAAGTAAAAAGCCATAAATGTCTGACACATGGTATTTGTATCACAGGAACATCCATAAGACAAGCCAACTTATTTGCATCAGTGGAGAAAACTCAGTTCCGTCCATAAGGTCGACTCTACTCAAAGATTAGGTCGACACACTATGAGTTTCCAAGCTATGAAATCATTTGAAGTTCATATGAGGTCGACACTACTTGAGGAATAGGTCGACACTAGTGTTTTTTCCTGTGCTGCGCTGAAGAGAAGTGATGACTGATGTCGACTCCTCCATTTCTAGATGAGGTCGACTCTGCCAGTTCATTAGGTCGACACTAAAGGGAGGATAGGTCGACTCTATCTGCAGATAAGGTCGACGCTATGAACTGTCAGGTCGACACTTCATCACAATGGTTAGCCAGAATCTGTCTTATGGATGAGGTCAACTCTGGAAGGCCTAGAGTCAACTCCATTGAATGTTCATACTATGTTTCATGTATGAGTGTCGACTCTACATCTTGGATGCGTTGACACTACAACACTTGAAACATTTGACAGAGCATCTGCCAGCGCATAAGTGATGAGCACGTGACCCTAAGTCCACCGATTGGGACTTTGGTACACGTCATCATTTCTGGAAGATACCATCTCTTGGCGGAAAAGTATCTCCCAAGTTTTGGGAATCTGTTGAGGGGCCCACTGCAGAAGATTCTAGGGATCAGATCGGAGGTGAAGCATCCCAGTTAGTGGAGTATCGCGCACAGTTGGAAAAGTAGAATCGCAGAGCGCGAAAAATTGCTGTGAGTAGAGATTTGGGTTCGGTAATAACAAACGACTTCAACATGTTGTTCCAATCGAAAGAAGGTGTTGCTGGATCGAGCCATTTTGCTACTACGAAAATCTACTGCCGAGCACTGGGAACAGGGGATCAGAATTCTTCTTTAACTCAGAGGCGTATAATCCTTGTGCTGCAATCAGAAGAAGAATTCGTCTGAAGAGAAGTTTGAATTAAAGCTAAATGATTCTTCAAACCAGATCTAGCTCTTAAGCCAAGTGTTTGATCACCTCTAAACTTCTTCAGACATCTGTCTACTTGAATTCTTTTCATTTCTTATGTACCTTACTCTGATTAGTCGTCTGCTTCTTTGTGAAGTAGACTAAGTTGATCCTTCACTTGTTGTGATTGGATCGTGAGATTTGCATCAAATCTTGAAGCTGTGAATCAGCAGTTTGTTCAAGCTATGAGTCAGCAGGTGTGAAGAAGCTGTGAATCAGCGTTTGTGTGAGAGTCTCACACGGTTGATCTCGTAGTGAAGCCTTACTGATTTGGTGAGGGGTGGACGTAGGTCTCCTCATTGGATCCGAACCACCTTAAAAATCCTGCTCGCACTTGTGTGGTTTGTGATTCACTGCATTGTGTGTCATTCATCTAATTTGATCACAATTTCACTAGTTCTAATTTTTAATTTGGCATATAACTTTAAGTTCTCTATTCACCCCCCCCCCTCTAGATAATCCTTCTACACTTAACAGTGGAGGCCTCTTCGGGGTTGTCGTTTCATGATGGCGGAGGGGATGTGACGTGTCCAGGATCCGGAACGGCCTATTTGAACAAGCCGTTGGAAAGGGCGGACTGCCAAATCCTTCTTTGAATTTGTGCCTCTCCTTCCTTATAAGGAATGGGAGGGGGAAGGGCGCCTCAAGCTTTCCTACTTTGAAAGACTTTGCTCCCGCTCCTGCTATTCTGCTTCCTTGCTCCTCGTATTCCCTCCACTTGTCCGTCTCCTTCTCCCACTCCGGCATCAATGGCTCAACGCACAGAAAGGTCGTGGCCGAAACCAGCGGGTTGTCACTGGAAAGACAAAGATGATGAAGTATCGAAGCTTCGAGGGCCTGTGCGAACGATTCCGGATAGGGGATGAGTACGAGATCATCCTGATGAGGGAACCAGACTTATTTGATGGACAAGCCCGGGTGCTTCATCCTTTCCCTGGACCTTCTCGAGGCCAGTTCCGCTGCTAGTGTCAGACATCGTGGAGGACCTTCTCAACGCCTGGAAGGTCACCCCGATTCAACTGACGCCAAATTCCTGAGGTCCATCTTCGTCTTCTACATAATGTGCCAGAAGAAGGGGATATAGGCTATGACGGAGATCTTCCGCATCATTTTAGTCTAGCTTCATCCCCACAGTCTTGCTACGGGATCATGTATACAAGCATCTAGCCACCCGATGCAGAACCACGTTTCCCACAGTCTGTCGAACAATAAGGGATGGACGGGATGCCTCTTCTTCATCCGCAAGAAGAAGGGACCGGTGTCCCAGAATGGGGCTTCCCGTTCGGGTGGTTGAGCCACCCAAGAGGGTTGACGCTACCCCCTTTCCTATCCAAGACGCGGCCAAGCCGTCGATGGCCTTGTCCATAGTGCTAGTGGACCATGCCAAGCTGTATCTGTCCGAATACAAGCTCGTCAAGTACAAACTAAGCCGCGCATGGGGTGAGCTCTCCGTTCCCAACTTTGTTCTATATTTTGTTTAGAACGATAGCCCCTGATCTTGTGTTCCTCCTTCCAGATACTGCCGAGCTAGCCGCCGGTCGGGACTAGAAGGATATAGCCAACTACGCCGAGCAGATTCCCATCAAGTTGTACTTGACCTGCATTGGAGAGGACACGGTGGTAGCGGCGAAGGCGACCAAACCAGCGGCGGCGGTCCAGCTTCCGAGCGGAGGCCCCTAAGGATCAGTCTATGGAAAGAGACTGACACCCCGGGGGTAGGAGCAATGGCGCTGAGGCACGAGGCTGAGGAGTAGGTCAAAGAGGATGAGGATGCTGCCCCCTAACTTCAGCTCCAGAAGTGGAGGAAGTTGGTAGAGGTAGCTGAGTAGGGAAGGCCGAGGACCCTTGCTGCTACGGAGCCCCTGATGGTCGAGGGGGTGATCTCCGAGCTGGGCCTCGGGGCATGGACGTGGTCGTCATTTGTGACCATTCGGAAGGGAGCTCTGAGGGGCTCACCAGGATGCTGGAGCCCTTGGCCCCCGCCGGGGGTTCCAAGGAGGGAGCGTCGGTGAAGGGGCACAAGCGGTCGTGGGGGAAGCACCCGACACATCGGCAGAAGAGTCTGCGCCTGAGCTGATGCCCAGATCAGTGCCGACCCCCGAGACAGCCACAGTCGGGACCACCTCGGAAGGGGCGCTAGACCCTCCACCAACCATGGGAGCTGCAACAGAAGGGCAGCTAGAGGAGCACGCGTCCATGACCATCGCCGAGTAGTTGACAGATCACGATGAGGCGACGTCTTGTGGAAGGGCACCCGCAGGTGAGGACGAGGGCATAGAGGTGGCAACTGTGGGCCTAGCCACCGAGCGGGTGACCGAAGAGCCCGTCCTACCCTTCGAGCAGGCTGTTTGGGGGGCCAGAACCATTGCAGAGTCTGAGGAAGACCGCGCACCCTTTTCGAGGGTGCTGGTGGTAAGGCCCCCAGCCCAACCCATGGAGACCATCTTGGAGGCGGCCCTGGAGCACCTTCGGGTAGGTCCCCCAGCCCAAACTCTACCCCCATGCCCTACCACAGAGCAACTGAAGGTGCTCCGAAGATGCATGGGGGAGAGCTCGGAGGATGCAGGAGCCGATGGAGAAGGAGACGTCTTGCCTTCGTCAGGAGGAGAGTCGAGGACGTCGACCCCGAAGATCTTGCTCGCGGTATTGTGCGGTTAGTGGAGATACTTCGTAAACTGGCCACACAGGCACATATGCAGCAAGTCTTTTGGGACGCCGAGGTCACGGCTTCGGCGGAGTAGGAGGAGTAGAGCTGACGCCACGAGGCCGAGCAGGGGAAGGAAATTGACGACCTTCGTACCGCTCTGAGGGCCTCCGAGTTGAAGCTTGCCGTGGCCGAAGCCAAGAAGAAGGCCATCGCCACAGTGCTCCACGAGGCATAAGCTTGGGGTGTGGCCTCGTACAAGTCTGGCCCAAAATTCCAGAAGGATCTGGAGCTTTATGGGGTGGCTTGTTACGAGGTCGGTGACCGGCGAGAGCATCTTCATTCATCACGGAATATGCCCAGAAGGCTTTTGATGCTGCTCTTCGGGAGTGTCGTCGGCGAATAGGGGACCCTCGATTGGACAGGATCCGCTTCGTAAGCTTCTGAGCTGAGCGGATGTTCCTTGATGTCGAGGATGCTGGCCCCCTTGAGCAGGCTCCCTGATCCTTGTATTTTTTGCTTCTCTTTTTTTTGTATGTAACCTAGCCTTAGTGGGCCTATGTACATTCTTTTTCATGAAATGAAAAGATGGTCCTTTTAATGGTATGAAAGACTATCCTTTTTCTATCTTCTTTCCTTGTTCTGTTCTATTCGAATCGGAATTCGTTGGCATTTAGAGGCTCGTAGGTATTGCACAGGTCTCAAGAACTGTAAAGTTCTGACTAGGGGTTTGTACCGAACACCTCTGTTCTAGGACTTAGGTACCGCCCAAGCTCTCTAAGCTAAAAAGCTCTTAGCCAGTGGTCGTACCGAACATCCTTGTGTTTTGGGTTTTTGGGTACCACACTAGCCTTTCAAGCTGAAAAGCTTCGACTAGGGTTGTACCGTGCACCCTTTTCACAAACTGATAGAACAGGAAGAAGAGAAGTAGATGCCGAACATAAGGCTTTTATAAATAGTAAGCCTTTAAGTTGGATACATGCTAGGTTCTTGGTATGGTTTCACCGCTAAGGGTAGACAACTTATAGGAACCTTTTCCGAGAACTTGGGTGACCTTATAAGGTTCTTCCCATTTCGGGGCGAGTTTGCATGTTGCTCTTCGGGGGTCTGAGGTAGAGCAACGATGTAGAACAAGGTCACCTTAAAAGAAGCATCGTTCTTGAAATCAGGCGTTGTAGTACTGTGAGAGCTGCTGTTGATAGGAGACCAGCATAATGCTGGCGTCGCTATGGCGTTCGCCGAGCATGGCAAGTTCTCCCTTAGCACGCGATTGTTGGCTGCTTCGTCGAAGGAGTTGTTCGGATCGTGGGGAGAGCAACTTCCAGAGGCACAAACGGACTTTGTGCCGTAGGCCAAGTGGAAGGGTGTGGCTCCTGTGGCCACTCGAGCAGTTGTTCGGTGGCACCACAACATGTTAGGGAGCTCCTCGATCCATGACACCTCCAGTAGCCTCCACTCTTGTGTGTATCCATGCAACATTGTTCGGTTGACGTTTCGACCAAACTGTTAGCCTGGGGATGCGCAACTGAGGTGAAGTGGTTGTAGATGCTGAGCTCCGAATACTTTGTTTGAAGAATGTGCTATCGAAACTGCTTCCCGTTATCAAAGGTGATCACCTTTGGATGCCGAATCGGCAGAGAATACTCTTCCAAACAAACTTCCATGCTGCCTAGTCGGTGATGGTAGCAATAGGCTCTGCCTCGATCCACTGGGTGAAGTAGTCGTTGATGGCAAGGAGCATGAAGTTCTTCCGCCACTGAGCTTCTAGGAATAGTCCCATGATGTCAATCCCCCACCGAGCTAAAGGGCATGTTCAAAGTGGGAGTGCAGCTATTCGACAGGCTGGCGGATTAGCTACCTGAATTTCTGGCCTCTAGGCACTTCTTTGGTAGGACATGCAGTCCTTTTGCAGAGAAGGCTACCAGAACCCTACTCGGAGGATGCTGCGTGCCAGAGTTCTCCACCTAGGTGACTTCCGCACAGACCCTCATGAACCTCCTCTATGGATGGTGTTGCCTCAGAAGGGCTGAGGCACCGTAAGAGGGGTCATGAGAGAGGAATGTCGGGTAAATGTCCTTCAATGATGGTGAAAAATTTTGGCAGTGCAGTCTGACTTGCAAGCTTCTACTTGGTCAAGATGGAGCTCTCCTTGGAGCAAATAGGCCAAGAGTGGATCCTTCTAGCTGAGAGCTGGTGGTCGGTCTCGATGGCCGCAACATCCACCTCAGTGCTTGACGAGGCGAGCTCTTCAATGAACACGGAGCAAGAAGGAGTGATGTTGCTTGAAGATGCTAGTTAGCGAGTGCATCAGCTTGCATGTTCTGCTCTCGTGGAACATGCACTACTTCGAAGTAGAGGAGGCCCTCTGACTGGCGCTTGACTTGTTGAAGGTACTACGCCATGCGGGGTTCCCTTGCTTCGAAAACTATCCGTTGACCTGACTGGCGGACAGTTGGGAGTCACTGAAGGCCCGTAGCCGAAGCGCTCTAAGGTGCCTTGCCATTCATATGCCGGAAAGGAGTGCTTCTATTCGGGTTGCATTATTGGAGGCGGCGAAGCAGAACTTGAGGGGTAACTGGAACTCCAAACCTTTCGGGGAGGTAAGGACGAGCCCTGCAACGCTTCCTGTGACGCAAGAGGACCCATCGACATAGAGATCCCATGGGGGCTTGTTGCTAGTGGGGAGTCCATCTCGGTCGGGAGGGTGCATTCTGGCACAAAGTCCGCCAGTGCCTGTGCTTTATAGCCGTTCTTGGTTGGTAGCTGATGTCAAATCCTCGAGCTCGATGGCCCATTTGAAGAGCTGTCAGAAGCCTCTAGGCACTGAAGAATGAGCCTCAGGGGTTGGTCGGTTATCCATGTTATCGGATGGGCCTAGAAATATGGTCTGAGTTTCCGGCATCCGGACGAGCGCTAGAGCGAGTTTCTCTGCTCGGGGATATTTCTCTCAGCTTCTTGGCACCCTGCTTGCGTAGTAAATAGGGTGTTGTGCCATTTCCTCTTCTCGAATCAACACCGTGTTGATGGGGGGTTCGGTGACCGAAAGGTACACGGACAGCTGTTCTCCGAGCACCGACTTGAGAGAATAGGTGGGGCAGCGAGGTATGCCTTCAGCTCGGTGAAGGTTGCTTCACATTCCTCAGTCCACCGTACTTGCCCCCTGCGGTGAGGCCCTTTGGGCTCACAGCAATTTGAAGAAGTTAAAACTCCTTTCGACTGCTTGAGACATGAAGCGATTGAGGGCCGTAAGGCGTCCAGTGAGCTGTTGGACGTCACGTACCGTCCTCAGACTGCTCATCTATAGTATGGCCTGGATCTTCTCGGGGTTGGCCTCTATTCCTCAGTTGGATATGAGGAAGCTGAGGAACTTCCCGAGCACACTCCAAACGCACACTTGGCTGGATTGAGCTTCATATTGTACCTTCGTAAGGTACCGAAGTTTCCTCTAGGTCAGTAATGTGGTCGACGCTTGGGCGCATCTTGACAAGCATATCGTCGATGTAGACCTCCATGTTATGCCCAATCTGCCACTCGAACATCTTGTTGACCAGTCGCTGGTACGTTGCCCCTATGTTCTTCAGACCAAACAACATTCTGGTGAAACAGTAGAGGCCGAGGTCGTTTCAAACGCTGTGGTGTTCTGGTCCGGGGGATGCATGCTGATCTAGTGGTAACCAAATATGCGTTCAAGAAGCTGAGAAGCTCGTATCCGAAGTGGCGTTCACCAACTTATCGATGCGCGGTAGCGTGAAGTTTTCTTTGGGCGTTGCCTTGTTGAGGTCCTTGTAATCCACACAAATGCGCCATTTGCCGTTGGCTTTGCGTATGAGGACCACATTGGAGAATATCTGAGGTATTGGGTTTCTCGGAGAACCCAACTGCTCGGCTTTTGACGATGTGATCATGGATCACGGTTTTCCGTTCTCGTTGACAGGTTGCCGCCTCTGCTGAACCCCGGCACACTTGAATCCAGATTGAGATGGTGAGTTTTACCTCTGGAGGATGTCGGGCACCTCTTCGTCTGACCACGCGAACACGTCCATGTTGCTAGCAAGAAAGCCCTGTAGCATTGTTGCTCAGCTTCTGGTAGCAGTGCGCCGATGTAGGACGTGTTCGGGGTCGTTGTCTACCCGCACAGGCAGCAGATCTTTGGAAGGTGTTCCACAGTTGGTCGAAGGTTCGCTAGTTGGCTCGGGCAGGCCCACTGGTTCCGCGACGGGCTGTTTGTCCCTCAAGGGAGAAACATAACACCGTCGAGACTCGCGTTGGCTACCGAGCACTTCTCTGACACTGTGTAGAGTGGGTAACTTCATCTTCTGATGCAGAGAGAGGGCACAACTCTGATGCGGCAGATCAGGCTTCTTCCAAGAATGGCATTGTACCCTGGCATGCTTCGAATCACAAGAAGTCCACCATTTTGGTCACTTTTTCGGTGCTGTCCCTAGGGTGATCGGGGAGGTTTATTTGTCCCATGGGATGCACGAGATTCCAGAGAAGCCAAACAGACGATTCTACTGGGGAGAGCTGGTCGGATTTCAAGCCCATCATCAAGAAACAGTCGTAAGCCAATACATCGGGGTGCTTTCATTATCCACCAGAACGCGATGCACAGTACAATGGTTGATGGTGGCCGAGACAACCAACGCATCAGTGTTGGAGTTGTAACTCCTACAAGATCGCTGTTCGAGAAGGTTATGGCCTCCTCGGATCGTGTGCGTGCTGGACTGGGGGATAAGGGCTTGGACGAGGCATCAGGGCCTCTCCACCATGTGCACCCTCCGAGCATAGTCATGTCGACTTTGGCTGCTGTCTATACCTGCACCGAACCTCCTGCAATCATGTTGATCTTCTGCCCATTTGGATCGTTTTGATGGGCTACTCGAGGTTCATTCTCGGCGCCTTGGGCGGTCTTCATTGCGGCGCACATACCGTTCGAGATAGCCGTGTTTGATCAAGGATTCGATCTCATCCTTGAGTTGGCAGCACTCGAGGTGTCGTGGCCATGGTCATGGTGGAAGCGACAGTATTTGTCTTGGTTGCACCTGCGGGGGTCAAGCACATCCTGGGCGGCCACCGAACATACTGCTCATTCCGGATTTCAGCCAAGATTTGTTCGGGGTCCACCGTGAGGGGGTGTACTCGGTGAAGGGGCTTGGTCGGTGCGGCGAGTCCCCCTTGCGCCGGCCCTTCTTCCGTTCTCGGTGGGAACCATTGTTGGAAGGCCTCTTTTTCTCCTCGCCTGCTCACCCTACTCGGCTCAGCTGACTGCCAATTCTCCTCGCACACAGCGTGGCGCTGCGCGGTGGAGAGGAGCTCGACGAGGGTGGTCGGCTGTTGCAACCCCCAACGTTCTCTAGAGGAAGCCATCGCGAGTGCCCTGGATGAGGTGCTGGTGGGAAAGGGGACGTCCAGGTGTGGGATGGGAAGCGCCTCAGTCTAGAACCGCTTGACATAGTCCCAGAGCGCTTCGCCCTGCGAACAGATAGAAGGGAGGCCACTGTGCACGGCTACGATCTTCCGCCCAGGAAGTTGTCTCAAAAGAACTTCTTGAACTGGTGGATGGATGAAATGGAGCCTGCGTGGAGGGTTTCAAACCATGCCTGCGTGGTCTCCTTTAGCGTGGCAGGGAAGGCCCGGCACTTGCCACATCTGATGCTCTGTGGAACACCATATGACTCGAACCCATGGATGTGGTCCGCCAGTCGGACGTGCCATCGTAGGGTGCGATCGAAGTAGGGGCTACTTCGGGGAGACCCGAGCCTCCAGGATCTCTGCTGCAAACGGGGAGGGAAGTCCAGGTCATTGTCCCCCGGTGTTCTGCTGTAACGTCGTGCATTTTTGGATCTTCGTGGATCCTTGATTAGTGGGTTTGGTGGCCAGTGTGTGGCCCATTAGTCTATGTTTCAGGTGTTCTCACCGTTGTGAGGCTTTTTGGGCTGACAGATTGGGCCCCAAGCGCTCATAGGTTTTCTGCCTGTGAACGCGACAGGGGGTGCATCGCGTTCTGAACGCGACGGCCCTGGTGGTCGCGTGTTCTTCTTGCTGACTGAGATGTGTCTTCATCTGCATGCGCGCCGCATGTCGCGCGTTGGGCGACTTGCTGACATCGGCCTAGGAAGGCGACAGCCTAGAATGTCACGTCAGGTCGCAACGAAGGGCTACGTCGCGTTCCCAACCGTGATGTGTTTTTTAAGCAAGTTCGGCCGAACAGAGCTCAGCAAGCTCTGCTCGGCCAGGGAGCTGCTGCGGTGGATTTCCGGGCGATCCAGAGTTCTGGAGGACATCGCATGGAGTAGGGGAGACGCCGTGCCGTGGTTGGTTTGCGTGTTCTTCGTGAAGGTAGGGAGAATCCACCTCGTTTTTGCATGGATTGTGTGTAAGCATGTTTAGATTATTTATCTCTTTAAAAATAGTAGATACCATGATAGGGCAATGAAATGAGCATGAAAAATAGGTTGAAACATAGTTTAGGGTGTTTTGCATGGAAGATCCGGAGAAGGGTTTCCAGATTAGGTTTCACTTGTGAAGGTGACGGCCCAGGGTGTCGCGTTTAGAACGCGACAACCACACATCGCGTTCAGCTTATGAATATGACCTATCATGGTGTCACGTTTAAAGGCGACACTACCCCACGTCGTGACCCCAGTCGAGAGGTTCCTGTGGGGCATGTTTTAAATAGTAGATTATCCAATTTTCGGTATCTTATGTGCATGGCCAGTGCGAGTGGTGCGTTGGCACCTGTAACGCTCTTTGAGCAGCTGTCCATGTGGTTGACATGTCGTTTATATGGTGGACGTGTTGTTTACGTGGTTGACATACACTTTACATGGTTTGGGCATGTGTATGGTGGTTTTGGTGACTAGGCAATGAGGTTCCAGTGTGAACTTAGCCTCGGCCCTTTATGTCTTTTGCATGGTTATATTTTGTATTAATATGGCATCGGAGGTCACGGGTGACCAATGACATGCCAAGATAATATTGTATAATGTAAATTGTGTATGTGTTTGTGTAGGCAAGCTTGTGGGTCACAGAGTGACCGGGACAAGATATTCCTCACATGTGTATTGTGGTTTGTAATAAAGATATATTTGTAAGTATTGTGGTTTGTGCATTGCCGAATGTGGTGGTCCGGCACCTATTCCGGAATACCTCTCTAGTCGGGTAATCCAGATTTTGTGTGAGCCAGACACTTAGTGCTCAGTGTTTGTCCCAGTACTATGTGTACCATCGAGTCTGTGTCGTATGTCCTGGACACCCTCACTCCTATGTTTGAGTTGTACATCCGGCTGAGGGAAAGACGACAGAGGGCAGCGACTTGTGTTTGTGGTGTGCATCGCTTGTAGCGGGCTCGTGGTTGGGGGTACGGACACCAGTAGTCGACACTGGTCCCCCCAACTAGTCCTATTTTCTAGTGCCTCACTCTAGGGAGCTAAGGCCAGAGTCCTTAAAGGTGCTAGGCATGGCCTGCAGCAGTGTGGTCTGCAGGTGTGGTGTTGGTTGGTCTCCACTATTCTTTGGCTTATGCTTGTGGAGCGGCAGTTGGACCTTTCGTTCGTGACTGAGAGGTATTCTTGTGTTGTGTTATCCGGGTTGGATACTAGTGTCATGAACTAGTAGTCCGTTCCCGTGTGGTGGCATCGTTCTTTCCGACTCGTGCTTTGCGACTGTATTGGTTTGTGTGTGACTCGTTGGTTGAGGTTTGACTCGTTGTGGTGTGCCTTGGTGGTGGCACGTTTTGGTTGTGGTTTCGTGTGGTACCTCGTGGTAATAGGTACCTGTACCCTTCATGGGTAGCTTTGTGTTGTGGTACTTCGTGTGCTAGTCCCTTCAGTGTTGAGGTGGACTTGTGTTCTGCGGGGTCTGTGGAATGACTTTCCACGTGTGTGTTTTCTACTCGTCTTCGAGTAAGCTTCCGATTATGTTTGATGTGAGGCGTTGGTGTGAGGTGGATTGGCTAGCTAAAGCCAGTCCTGTTACCCTTCCTGGGTAGGTTGCTTGTGAGGCTTGTAGCTTAGGCGACCAATTGTTTGTAATTTTGCCTGTGAGACATGTGGCCTAGGCTTTGCAGTTGTTGGGCGGACTAGTGGTGCGATGCTAGTCCAATTGTTCCTCTTTCCTTTCGAGGACTACATGTTCGTTAATGTGTTTATGTTTAGTTATTGTTTATTATGATTGGGTGAGCATGATATGGTTTTGGTTCTTGTGTTGCCAGTGAGACCCTCTGAGGTTGTGGTCTATTCAGTTTTGTGTGTTGTTTTAGGTGATCCCTATTGAGCCAGTGACTTGTTGAGGCTCAATCCCCTACAGTTCTTTTCAGGGCTTACCGTTGGTATGGCTTGCGAAGATGTTGTGGCAGACTTGTACCACCAGAGCAGATTATAGTACTTAAGAGATCAATTTCAGGTCATGGCCTTAGCAGTTGTCAGTAAAGAACGTTGATATGATGGCAAGAATTGCAGTGTGAAGGGTAAAGTGCGATACTAGACAATAGAATAATTAAGAGAAATGTTTTGTAGAATGATATTATGGTTGATGTAGTTGGGAGGTTATTAATTAGGGAAAGAAAGAGTACAACAGATTAGGAAACATATATAATTAAAAGGTTTGGGAAATGTTCGCAAAGTTTGCATGGCTGCACACATAAAGTGATTCAGATTGAGCATGGTATTTTCTCGAGAAAAGTACTTTAGAGTTTGATGTAAGAATAAAAGGCAGAACAGTTAAGGAATAATAAGCAAATTAGAGTATGGTAGAATAGAACAGAGAAGCAGAAAAGTATGAAATTGGAATTAATAGTACAGAAGGAAAAGTAAGATCAGATAAACAATGAACATTAGTGTTATTATGTGATAAGAGAGTGTAGTGTCACAACAATGAGAACAAATATTTTGAAGACTATGTATAGATTGATTAGATCAGCCAGAGTTATTATTCAAGCAAGAAAGGATGAAAAAAAAAAGCTGGATAAGTCAGTAGCGATATGGTAGGATTAGAATTTAAGCATGTGTACAACCAAATTGAAGTATTAGAAAGTAGTTCGAGATTTCGGTATTTCCTTCCTATGTTAATTGATTATGTAAAGTAATTTGAGAAACCATAAAGTCAGAATTGAATCCAACCAGTCAGAGTAATATGAAAGTGGAAGTCACTGGAAGCATAAAGAGAGAAGAATTTATGGATATTTTGCTAAGTATCCAGAATAATCGAGTAGCGCAGCAGAAGCATGTAAGGTTTAATATGATGACCAGTCTGTCCCCATGTAATTTTAATTAATTACATATATATATATATAATATTTTGATGATTAACAAAACCAAACAAAAGTTTATCATTATTCTAATCTAATGATATTTCATAAGTCTTAAGTATAGGAAAAATACCAAGGTCAAACAAGCCAATAAGATATGCATTACTTCTCTTAACCCTTAATCTTTCAACATGATATTTCTCTTAGTCCATATCGACTTCTATTGAAG
>CM024762.1:139339444-139377790 GCA_014218235.1 Colocasia esculenta | reverse complement strand
CTAGTACACTCAGTAGGCACTGCTGGCGCAGTACCCTCCACCCCAACAGGCGCAGCGATAGCAGTAGCACCAGGGGCAGTTCTAGCCACCGCAGCAGCGCTAGCACACCAGCAGCAGCCTCAACGAGGACGTGGTCGTGATCGGGTGATGAACATCACCAGAGAGGAGGCAGAGGCCTCTAATCTGGTCTAATCTGGTCGTCAGTACGGTTCCTATCCTTGGTAGAGTTTCTCGTTTTTGATTGATCCCGGTGCCATGCATTGTTTTGCTTCAGAGAGTTCTTTGGTTCCTTTACTAAGTTTGCTCCGGAGCGGATATGCGACTTAGTTGTTGAGCTTCCGACGGGGGACTACGTTCGTACTCTGGTTACCTAGAGGGTGTCACCGTCGAGGTACAGGGCCACCTTCTACCGGCCAAATTGTTTGCCTTACAGCTTTACGACTTCGATGCCATCCTTGGCATGGATTGGCTGGAGGCACACTCTGGGTTGGTGGATTGTCAGCGGAAGACCGTGCGGTTCGAGATACCTGAAGCACCTGTACTTTGCTTCCGAGGTACCCGATCTACCCGCTAACCTTTCGTTTAAGATCGATTGTCATAAGAGGAATTGTCAACAACTTAACATCGATTACCTCATGTTTAATATCGATTGTCATAACATGGATTTCCAATAACTTAAACAATGATTACCTTATGTTTAAAATCGATTGTCATAACATGATTGTCAATCACTTAAACATCGATTACCTCATGTTTTAGATCGATTGTCATCACATGGATTGCCAATAACTTAAACATCGATTTCCTCATGTTTAAGATCGATTGTCATAACATAGATTGCTTATTTATCAACTTAAACATCAATTACCTTTTCTCTTGAATACATAAAGATGCTCTTGTGCAGGATATCATGTGGCTGGCACGTGTCTTACTTGGGATACTTGGTGCTCACGCATTCCTAGGTATGAGGTCACATGTTTAGGGCTATAAATATGCCCTTGTCTTTTGTGAAAATGGTATCCAGAAGGTGTGGCTAAAAAGTGGAGTGTATAAAGAAGTGGGAAAAGGCAGAGCCCAGAAAAGAGCAAAAGAGCAGTGCCGCCAAAAAGAAGAAAGAGCAGTAGGAGCGAAGGAAGAAGAAGAAGGGCAGTATATGCAAAGCTGGGTAGAAGAAGAAGAAGAAGGAGATTGGATATGAGATCATGAGATCAGATCTAGAAGTGAAGATAATTTATTCCTTCTTTCTATTCTGTATTTTCAGAACAATTCATTGTGTGTGATCTGTGTAAGCGTTCTACACAGATTACCTGGTTGTTTGTATTTTATCTTCACAATTATATTGGGATAGATCGTGCTAGAGAATCTATGTAACACCTCGAAAATTTAATTGATTAAAAAATTAGAAAAATAGCAAATGAATAAAATGTTCAAATAAAGATGAAATAAAATCATAGTTAGACTTCCAAGATGTGGAGTCAACCATTTAAATCATATTGGGCCAAAACAACTCTTATTGGACCAAAGGGTAAAACCCAAATGACATTAAAATCCCAAAATTTGTAACCCTAATTGAGTAGAAAATAGAAATGGGTAATTATGGCAAAAGCAAAGGGAATTAGTCATACTTAGCAACCCAAATTCGTGCCTAACCATACTAGGAGGTTTCCTAATAGCTCACACACTCCAATTAGGAGGAGAATCCTCAAATCTTGGAAGGTACCAAGCTAAAACCGCAACTCTTATTTCCTAGTTGTAATAGGACTACTAAACAACCCTAAACACTTAAATACTCTTCCTAAGACCCTTGGGATGAGTTTACCATTAGTTGGGGTCATGAGGAGGACTAATTGAGCACCAGAGGAGAGGAGATCGCCCCCAACCGAGCCATCTTCCCCTACTTGTATTCTGCAACGATCTGTAAAGAACATCTCTTAGAACCAACCAAAGGTAGCGTTCTTGGGCTTAAACTAAATGTAGCACATACTAATGGGAAGAACATCGAGTCTAGTTTCATATGCATCTATTTTCCCCAATTTTTATGACCATGCTAGTCGTATTAAGTGTTTTCCAAGAGCCGCGCCTGTTTAGAGTGTTTCATGTTCTTACTGTGTTTCATGCAAATCAAGGCCAATTGGGTCAAACCAAAACCGTAGTTCCCTTCTATCGTTGTCCTCAACACATTTCATGTTCAAAGTTTTGTCCAAAGACCTCTGTATTTTGAGTTATAGGTCAATCATGAGGAATTGCACTGTTTTCTTCGTTTTCGGGCAAGATCCATGAACGTGACCACTCCAGTCGTCGCGTTCCTCACTGCATGAACACGACGTACAAGATCGTCACATTTCTGTAAAGGTGACAGAACACCCCGTCGCATTTACACGTTTGACTTGACCGTTTTGACACATGGAACTGTGTGTCGTATAGGTTTCAGCGCCCTTAAGAATGCGACCGACCATGCCGTCGCGATTTGACTGTTTTCCCGCCCTCGTTTTTCGCACTATTTTTATATTCAGATTTTGAGAACATATCTTGAACGCGACATATCGAGATGTCGTGATTCGGAGTCATAGCGACCTATTGACCATCACATTATGAATGTGACTGACAGGGTCGTCGCATTTTAAATGTCATAGCGACATATCGGGCCGTCGCGATATGAAGGCGACGGACCAGACCATCGCAATTTAGTGATTTCACCCAGATCCATATTTTGACGGTGTACAGTATTTTGAATTGTGACGTCTGAACCTGTCGCGATTTAAAGGCCAACCCGAGACTGTTTTCTTTAGTTGTACAATCAACCATGTGCATGTCTTACTGTTATATCACGTCAGTTAGTTATTCAATGGCCTAAAAGTTATCAACCTACATGAAAGCTATAAGAATATGAATCTCTATTCTAATTGATCTTAATGATTGTTTGATTCCATCTACCATGAGAATGCTATATGCTATATTCTTACTGTAGCAACCCTAAATTTATGGGAATTTTTTTAAATATTTATATTATTTAATTAGAAAATCAAATAAAAGGAAGATGTATTAAATCAACTAGGAATCAAATAAGAGAGAATTAAATAAAACCCATTAAAAGAAAAGGAGTAATGGGCTTTGCTATATTGACCCATTAGAAATGAGTGGGCTAAAATATAGATTTTAAGAAGGGGAATAATAGAGAAATACCGTAAATTCGTAACTAAAATATTACTAAAATAGAAAAGAGATATTAATGTATTAAATAGCTAGTTTGAATTAGGATTGGATTCTAAACCTACCCCAATTGATTGGCCACAAAATTCCCTCTCTCCCAACCAAATAGGGATCTCTTGCTTAAAAAGGGAAGAGAAAAATAGGAAATTCAGAATTTAATAGGAGTTAGGCTTAAACTAGGAAAGGGAATAGGGAGAAGCTTAAATACTTCTCTTAAACCCTCATGGCCGGCCTAGCTCGTGCCAAGAGGTTCCTGGACCAGGAGGAGAGGCCAAGAGGAGGAGAATTCATGGAGATGAAGGATCTCTCAAGTTCTTCCCCGAGTTCTTCAAGTCTTAACCCTAGAAGAGGAAAACGATCAAAGGTAGGCATTCTCACAAGCATAAACCATGAAACCTTTTTTGTAGGATGTCTCGTCTATCAGGAACAAAAGCCCTTTGGTTTCATAATTTTCCATCAAGCATATCTTTCATTCTTGATTTTTCATGTTCTGCAACGACATGACCCCGAACCCTCTTCTTAATTCTTGATCTCCTTGTAAACTAAACCCCATGCCACGAGATTTTTACTGTAGGAACTGATGCATGTTAGGCATCGTTTGCCCCTAAAAGCCCCAAATTTGATTCATCCTATCTTGCGAATTTAATCGTTGATCTCAACTATGTACTGTTTCATGTTATCATGAATACCCGTGTTTAAAACATGTCCAAACCCTGATTGTTTTCCAATTCCTATTTATTGTAAGTACCCATGCTTTGTCTAGGTCGTTTTGCAACTGGTTTCATGATTTTTCATTGACTATACAATTAGTTGTGATTTTCTGAACCACCCTGTGTCAAATAGGGTAAGTTCTGGCCCGCAATCCAATGTAATGTGCTTTCCCGTCGGACCCGGGCACAGACCCTGTGAACGCAACGACCCGATAGGCCGCGTTTACAAGGGCCACCGCGACAGTGCCCTCTGTCGTGATCTGATCGCGATAGGCCTGTCGTCGCGATCTACTGCCGACCTGACTAAGCCTGTCGCGACCCGTACAAGCACCCGTCGCGATCTCAATGGACCCCGTCGCGACCCTCATTAGGGTACGTCGCGATCTGGGTTTTTACAAGAAACCCCCTGTCTCAGCAATGCTTGATTATCTACAGTGTTTGTACTCTTGTTTAACAGTCAAACACACCAAAAATAACACTCGTTATAAATTAAACATTTATGTATGATTAAAATACATGCACATGATCTTTTCTATCTACAATTTCATGACACTTACACACACTTGAACCATCCAATTATGGCATAAATGGCATGAATTATTTCATAATACATATGGTAATTTATGTAATTAAATTACCCTATTTTAAATATACTTCTATCGTTTCTCGCGATGTTTTGGGAATACCGATATCGACGCTCCACTGTTCTCGAATTCCTCTAGAACGTCGAGCACTTGTTTCTATATACACACTCTCTCTTGACTTGGCGAACTCTCCGTCGGATACTCCTTCTGTTGGACTAGTAAGTCTTTGTTCAATGCCTCTGTAAGTCTCCTCTGTCCATGGATTCCCACATGGTCGATGAGCCGTTGTACCCTAACACCTATTACACACTTTAGGGATCAATA
Source organism: Colocasia esculenta (assembly GCA_014218235.1). Lineage (NCBI taxonomy): Eukaryota > Viridiplantae > Streptophyta > Magnoliopsida > Alismatales > Araceae > Colocasia > Colocasia esculenta. The sequence continues at coordinate 139,372,962 of CM024762.1, read as the reverse complement.
TGGTCCAAACGGCTATTAGAAATTCACTCTCGTCTTGAATCACGCCGGACCTCTGGACCTGTGCTTAACATGGCCAGTGGTAAGGTTGTGAGTTCCACCTGACTGCCAACACCAAGTGCACGGTTGTGCAACTGTTACTATCGCTCGTTACTCGACGTTTCATGTGCAAGGTCCACTAACTCTCATCTATACTCTACTCGCTCATCTATTCACGTTCACTCTACTATCTTGTATATTCATCTAGTGCTCTCATCTACTTCTTGGTACTCTATATTGGCCATTGACGGATTGTCTAAAGATAAACAATATAACCAATGCTTGGCATATATGAAGGGCCCGATCTGGTCCTGGATGTGCGCCCAAAAGTGCTAGTGCCCATGGGAGTTAAATGATCAGAGTGTTTGGCATTCACTCAATGCTATCTATCTTGACTATCTAAATGACAATCAAAAGTGCTATGTTCTCTCGTTGTCTATTGACAACAAAGTGCTATGCTATACTCGTTGTGCTATGCTATACTCATTGTGCTATTTGTACCATGGCCATCTTGCTATACTTGACTTTTGTGGTATCTTGCTATTGTTGCGCTATTCCCGACACTTGTGCTATTTTTGAAATGTCTATATTTGGAAAGTCTTGCTATTTCATTCACGTGCTATCCTGCTATCTTTTACTTGACTCTCCCGTTCTATCATTAGTTACTCTGTCTTTAATGCATTAACTATTTAAAGCATGTTTGACTATTAGATTTAAGTCCTACTGGGCATTATCGCTCACCCTGCGTTATTTGTCGTTGTGTTCTCAGGTGAGACCGAGGATGAATCATACATTCAAGAGGACGGGAACGACCTGGAGTGATGTCATGAGTACCCTAGCGTCCCATTGCTATGTTTAGCGTTGTAGTAGTTAGGTGTGAAGTTGAGTCTTTTGCTTTATTTCAATGTAATTGGGCCCTATAGATTGGCTCTGATATTAGTGGTTGTAACTAGACATTGGAAAGTTATTAATGAAATGAATTCACTTTAGTATTATTCACTGTTCAATGGTTTGATGTCTAGTACTCGCTCTATACTCTTTACTTGCAACTGCCTCGCATTCCGATATCCGCGTCGGGGCATGACACTTACACTATCTTGATGATAGTTGAAAGTGCTACATGTTAAAGTACAGAACTCATATGATAGTCTTAATTGCTTATACCATGCCATGTCTTCTTGTTAAAAGCTTTCCATCTTGTTTTAAATCGATGGATTGTGATATTGAGACACGTTCTACACGACACATTGCACATATAGGCAGCTCTCTCTTGGGGAATTGGAAACTCTCGGCCGATCATTTTGTATCGGAAGACTAGTGACCTTTTCTCTAAGACCTCCGTAAATCTCCGTACTCCGTGGATTCCCTAATAGAGACCGAGTTGGTTGTACCATTGAAGTTTCCAGAAGATAGAAAGCCCCTATATTCTTATCTACTTCTCGTGAGAGTGTTTTATTACATTGAAACCAAGCCACTAAGTGTAAAGATTGAACTAATGAAATTAAGTTGTTATGCTGCCGAAATTTACTTTGGATCATGTCCACTTGCCTTGTTTCGTATTATCATTGAAATGATTTTTAGTTCATAATTGTCCATTGCTTGAAAATCATGTTGGCCATAAATGAATGAATGGAATTATAAGAAAATATTGGAACTTCAGTTCATAACCATGTCTGTGCATATAAGAGCCCAGTCTGGTCCTGAGAGGAGCACCCAAATACTTATAATCGCCAGAGTATATGATCCATTGAGGTGTCTGGCAATCACTTAATTGAATGCAAGATTGATCTAGGTAATTTCCACATTGTTATTGAATGGTTGATTGAACTGTTATATGTGAAATGACCAAATCTATATACATATCATCGTTATTGAATCCAATATGTCATTATCCACTGGAATTCTAAAGAATTCAACTTGAGATATCCATTGTACATGCTATAGATTATTAAATCTATTCGATTTGACAAATGTGTCATCCATCCCATTGTTAATCGTTCAGTCTCACATGATAAATGTCATTGGACTTTGTTTATTGAATCGTTCTCGTACATGTTATACCATTGGATATTGTTCCATATTGTTATTATGATCGTCCTACCATGAGTATTGCATGTTAGTATCTTGCCTGTTAAATTGTTAATTCACGTAAAGCATGCCTGCACACGAGATGTAAATCCTACTGGGCATTAGTGCGCTAACACTTGCTTTCCATAACATTTCAAGAGACGACTATGAGGACGTAGAGCATGATGGGGCTGGGGAAGAGTGATGAGCTTCTCAGAGTATACCCATCGATATAGCAGACACCAGCGTAATAGAGTCACTAGAGTCTGTAATAGCTATTTATTTCCTTGTGTCAATGTACTTTGAATATAATAATGGGTCATATGTTTGGCTCTGATTATTAAAGGTTGTAAGTTAATATTTATGGAAATGAAATAAAGAATTATTTGGCTAGAATATTGTTGTCTCAAGTCTTTTGTTACACTTAGTTGTCACTCTGAATTACTCGACTATGATACTTGTACTTGTATCACTCACGCTCTTGATATTTATTTCTACTGCTAAATTTCGGGGCGTGACAATCTACTCTCTAATTGGACTTGTTTTGGCAGGTTTCTAGATCTGTCGTGTTCTAGAGGTTGAGCATTGCGTGCTCAAGTGTTTGAGCCATCATGCTCAGGTTTTCTAAGTCGTCGTGCTTAGGGGTTTGGGAAGAGCCGTCATGCTCTTGCCAAGTGGAGTGAGTCGTCGTGCTCATCTCCGATTGGTGCTTTGTGAGTCGTCATGCTCACAAGTGGTTTTTGGAGCAGATCGTCGTGCCTATCTCCAAGTTGTTCTTGTGAGTCGTAGTGCTCACAAGATGTTGTGGTGTTGAGTCGTCGTTCTCAACAGTGTGTATTCAAAGTTGAGTAGGTTTCCTTCGTCGTGGGGAGGGGGACGTAGGAGACATAATTTATGTTCTCCGAATCACCTTAAAAATATCCTGTGCACTGTGATTTGCTCGTGTGATTATGATATTGATCGCATAGATGTTTGCATAGGATTTCGCTACACATGCTATACACTTACACACATTGTTTGATAAAATGTCTCACACATTTTAATTACACGTAAGTGGATCAAATTTGTAGAGTTCTCATAGAATATATCTTTTTAATTGAGGTAATTTTTAATTGCCTAAGTTTCCACTACAAATTGTATCAGATCTAGCCATACATTCGATCCTACACCCTTCCCCCTCCGGAAGTCCCACGCCCCCCTCTCTGCTGCAACCTCCCCCCCCCCCCCCCCCCCCTCCACCTCTGAAGCTCCCCGCCCCCCATCTTCCCCTCCATGTTGCTGCGCTGCACCCCCGCGGCCCTCCCCCTCGACATCGGCATGTCACGACCCCCCTCCCCCTCCCCCCCTTGCAGGGCTGTGCTAGGGGTTGTCGGAAGGGAGGGGGCGCTACCAAAAACAAGAGGGTTGTCAGGGAGGGGTTACTCGACCGGCATGGTTTGATGCCTTGTTATAAGTATTTCATCATTGATATCTTTTATTTTCTAATTTATTTATTTAATTCAATTATATTGAGTTAAAAAGATTAAAAAATTTAATTTCTCAATGACAGTGATGGAAAGGAAAACCGCTCCTATGCCTCCCACGCAATTCTCTCTCTTTCTCTTCCCTCCCCCCACAATGTCCCATTTTCTCTCTCTATTTCACTGGCCCCAACCCTGATTCAGTGCTAGAAGGGGGAAATTAACCACAATTTACGGGTATAGGAAATAATACAATGAACTTAAGAATATATATTTGAATGAATTTTCCCTTGTATGTTAAAGGCTCCAGAACCCCGTTGCCGAGTAACAAGATAAAATTTTCCCGTACGATATAATATAGGATTATTTACATATAAAATAGTGTTAAATATAGAAATATATTTCTGAAAATGTATTAACATACATATCCTTATTACATAATTTTTTTTAAAATATACTATCGTAGTTAACTTATATTATGGGAGATAAATATTTCCTGAAAGATGTTAATATACCCCTTCACCCATGAAGCTCGGTTGCAGAATAAAAACGGTGGTATATATTATTTTTTTAATGTAATAGGGATATTTATAATACAAATATATTTTTAAAAGTAATATTTCTGTAAACTCTTCTATATAACAATGGTTTACGTGAAAAAAAAAAACCTATCATATACAAGGTTCGCCGTACCGTTCGGATCGACCGTACCGTATTTTTCGTGGTACGGTACGTATCGAACCGTACCGTATAGCTGAGGTATGGTGGAAAATTGACCTATTTGATTTTTTTTTAATTTTGTGACTTAGTTAATATTTGAAATGAGTAAATTCAAAAGAAAATGAGTAAAACATAAGAATATCACGTAAAGAGGTTGAAAAATATAAATAAATTTATTTACTCATTTAAGTCAACCCACCACAACCATTTAATATTCATTAACATACATACAATCATATCAATATGTTATCAGTTCTGATACCTTTTTGAATAGCTTAGTGGAGCACCGTGATCTCGACCATCTTGGGTAGTATGTGTGAACTCAGACTTCAATGAAAGCATATGCTACCACCACCACCACCATCACCACCACTACCAACACCACCACCACCACCACCACTGCCGCCTGTAGTAGATGGAGAAGAATGATTTGACGTAATTAACCCATAAATCAGCTAGTCTGAAGATCCAAAAAATACTTGACGTAATTAACCCACAAATTAGCTGACCCGAAGATCATCTTGTAAACCCATTCAAATAATATCAATTTGTCTTGAAATTTTAGCTATAAGCTAATGTAATGGTTTTATAAATTATGGTGATTTTAGTTTAATATTAGAATTTATTTTACAATAGGTGAAAAATCATCCAGAAAATAGTTGCATCGGCTTAATATCGAAATCCGTACGTCAACAATTCTGGATATTTACATTTCTGATATCATCACATTTTTCTAAAAATTATGATGTTCTCAAATTTTATTTTCGTTACAGTTTTCGGTGTCGTCCCGTCAGAGCGCGCACTTCTGAGTATGACATTGGGCTATCATTTATTAATGCTAATTAATCCCATATATTAATAAAATTACTATAATTTGTATCATCTCTTATTAGTTTATGTTTGAAATTTTATCTCAATTAGACACTAATTAGACCCCTTAAGTGCACACAGAGTTTGTCGCGGTACGACGAACTCTCTGTGCACGTATTCAACGGGACGACATTTGGTTTCGAAAATAAAGTCAAATATGAAGTCATCATAATTACTAAAAAAATATACTGATTATAAAAATATAAATATCATGAGTTATTGATGTATACATGTCGAGATTAAGTCGACCTAATGATTTTTGGGACAGTTTTTACTTGACAAAAAATTAATTTAAAAAATTCAACTAAAATTATTACAATTGTATCACATATTAATTAGTTTATGTTTAAAATTCATCTCAATTAGACACCATTAGATCCTTAGATGTTGAGATTAAGTCAATTTATTAATTTTTAGAATAATTTTTACTTGATAAAAATAATTAAAAAATTAAAATAAAATTACTGTAATTTATATCATCTCTTAATAACATATGTTTAAATTTTCATCTTAATTAGATATCATTTATATCACTTAATACACCTAATATGAAAAAGTTATAAAAAATAAAAAAAAAATGACGTGGCGGCCGGTCCGATATGTACCGGACCGGATCTCGCGACGGGACGCCCGGATCGATCCTGGTGGTCGACCCGACTGTGCCAGGGCGCCGCTACGCCAGGCATACGGGCGGCACGGTCGAACCATGATCATATAATGCACTATGCAGGGCTTTTTGCCCCGTACGCAGCACAGCGCTTCGTGCGGGAAACAGGGGAGCGTGAAGATGATCATCCCGGTGCGCTGCTTCACCTGCGGCAAGGTCATTGCCCCGCTCCCGTCCTCCGCCCAGGGTTTTAGCTGCCCGGCTTCATCACGATACCTTCCTTTGATGAATCGGCTTACTTTTGCTTAGTTGTTCTCGTTTCTCGATTGGCTAGGGTTCGGAGGCCGTCCCTCGGAGGGTTTTTGTGTTTGTCTGTGATCTTATTGATGCTTTATCGTTTTTCAGGTGATCGGCAATAAATGGGACACGTATCTGGACCTTCTCCAGGCAGATTACACGGAAGGGTGAGAGGGATTGTTGTTCTGAAATCGCGCAAGTTTTACTTCTTGACAAGGAGAAGTTTGGAATGTCTGTGTCTCTTTGTTCGTCTTTGTCGTGTCTACTTCGTCCTTGTTTTGGTTCTACACTAGTTGAGCAAAGCAGCGGTGCTGCTACTGCTTCTGTCGCCTCATCAACGAACCATGTAGTTCGCTATTGGCGAGGACGTTAACCTTTCGAAGTCGTGATTTAGCCTACAGTACTGTGTTTCTTGTTTGTTCCTACATTTCCCAGTTTCGTGGGATGCTCTGACAAGTTTTTACTTTCATTAAGGCAGAGTTTTTGCAAATGAATATACTACATCACTTTTGCCAGATTAGGTTCCAAGAGATTAGAATTTCCCCAAGTATTTGATGTCCAAGTTTCTCTGGTTGTCGGGTTGTATACCTGAGGGATTGTAAAGTTCTGTTGTTGTTTGATGATTTCTCTTTATTTTACTGTCTTAAAGATACAATTGTCTTGGGAGCTTCCTACGGTAGGGTAAGATTCTCAACAATGGACAGCTTTTAATGCAAGAAATATCAAATTATGCATAATTAAATAGGGGTATCAGCACCTTTCCTGCTTCCATATTGCAAGGTCTTTTTGAAAGTGAATCATAAGCACTTATTGTATAAAAAATAAGAAAAAAGCAGGAAATATTGATAAAAGTGCCAACATAATTTAGACATAGGTGCTATGAAAACTTATTTACCTTTTCTTGAATGTGTTTACATTCTATAGTTGACTTGTAACACTTGTTTGCTTGCCCATCTGCCCGGAATTGTCCCATTAAGTTAGCAGTATGATTGTACCTTTGGAAATTATGCAAAACATTTCTGTTGCAGACATAGTTTGAGGCAAGAATAGGAACCAAAAGTTCCCAAATAATCTGATTTTTGTAGGAATGCATAGTTTTTATTTTTGACAGTACAATTTCCATGCTATGTTCCTTCAAATATTTTTATTGGATCTTGCTTTTTTAACTTTTTAACAACACCTTGTCGCATGTTAAATGCCTTCAAATGATGACTTTCCATTTCATTTTGGAGAGGATGAGGGGTTCATGAATACAGGGTAAAATTCTAGATTATCATCAGAAATGATAATCTGTTAGGATATCCATTTCGATTTTGTGGATAATCTGTCAGGATGTTTTTTTCCCCTTGTTTTGCTGTCAGGAGAACCAGCTGAATAAAACTAGTGTCAGTCATTGCCTTCTAACAGGGATCTTATTTGCCTTCTGAACTATGTTTTAACCCAATTGTGTTATGCTAAGTTGTTAAGACTTCTTTTTCATTTTCATTTTAATCCACATTGCAGACCAAAAGCTGTTTGTGAATCTAATTATTGTAGTTCTAAGATGTCAAGCATTTCATTATGTTCCTAAAATATGTATCATTTGCCAGGCAGTCATGCATTACATTGCAATTTCTAGGAAATTAGACCTGTATAGGAGGGGAGGAAGGGAGGCCTGGCAGTAGATCCAGTTGATTGTTTAGGTCCATTGGCACATGGAGGTCAGGTGATGTGGGACGAAAAAATGGGCCTGGTGCTGGTGCACTGCAAGACTGGGGCGAGCTGCGCTGACTGGCCGTCTCAGGCCGATAGCAATTGGCTCCTGCTGTGCTTAGCACCTGGGTATAAGGAGACCGGGAAGGGGCCTGGGTTGCAACGTGGCATGCTTGACCGCAAAACAGGGTGCCAACTGGGCCTGTAGTGGTGGTTGGTGGCTCAACCATATGGAGGAAGAGGATGACAGTGGGGGAATTCACAGAAGGATGATGGGGGCATTTAGGAGTGGCAGTGGCTCACGGAGGAAGAAGCGATGGTGAGAATGGTGGTGGGGATTCCTGGAAACATGGGGGACGAGCAGCAGCCGTGGTGGGGAAGAGGGAGAGAGGCGAGTTGAGAGGGGCTTACCCAGTGTGTGTGTGTGTGTTTGTAAGAGAGAGAAAGAGAGAGAGAGATGTAGTTGGGGTACGAAACAAGGAGAAGGGGGTGGCCGTGGCGACATTGTGTTCGAAGCTTGAGGTTACACGGCGAGGAAGAGCACCACTACTGTGTCGGCGACCTATCTTCCTCATTGCAAGGGATGCTAGACACAGCAGGACGGAAGGAGGGACAGGGCAGGGCAACAACAGAGTGGGGTGGCGATGATCGGGTGGGGCTGGGGGCATCCCACCCTTAGTTAAGCATGGCGGGGCTCCCCATCGTAGGGAACCCAAGGGAAAGCACGAGAGAGAGTGGGGAGATAGGGGCGGCGCCCAAAAACCTATGTTATCAAAGGCGATTGAGGCCATTGCCTAGGCCATGAGGCCCCGATCCATTTCGTCTCGGCGACCCTTAGGCCGAGTTCAGGCCGATTTTAGGATCCCTTAGGCGAGTCTAAGTCGATTTTAGGATCTTCCATTATTTACCTAAATATAATTTAAGTAATGTTATATTTGTAGTTTCATTTACTTAAGATATTACATGTAAATAAAGAAGTATCCCCATTTGAATGTAATAAAAATATCAAAAAAATCAATCTCTTATCAATAAAAAGTCAACTATCACATTCAAGAAGAAAATTACGATTTTGTTGATTCTATCAAAATAACAACTTTTTAATCTCTCATAATTTGAGCTATCTAACAATTTCATAATTCAAATAATCTATTAAAATAAAAAATTCAAAGCCCGGTGAAAAAAGTCAAACATACATATGACTTCTCCAAATGAGTCATTCTCTTACTAACAATACTTAGTCAACTTTCAGTACTTAGTCAATTGTCAGTACGAGGGTGAGTTCCTACTTAGGTGATACATATACATGATATAACATATTTTGATGAAATATACTAATTTAATGCACATATTTAGGTGATATTTATAGATATATTCATATTTTTAACTATATATATTATTTTAATAATGTATCACTTCGGTCGCCTAGGCCATCTCCTAGACCTTTGAGGCTGAGACCACCCCTCAGTCATCTCGGTCGCCTCACGCCTCTGACTACATAGCCAAAAACAACTCTTTTAATTCTTCATCTTTCATATCCTCTGCCCCTAACATGGCCCCTTTATAAAAGGGGAACCCTAAGGGCCCAAACCATCCCTACCTAAGGACTATATAAGAAATGCATAAAAATGTAGAAGGACTTTAAATAAACCTAACTACTATGGGCCTAAATAAAATATTTACACGTCTGGCCGAAAAGATGCTTCAAGCCTAATCAACAAATGAGTCCACATACACAAGGGCCTCCCAATATGCTCCCTCATCAAATCCCCCAGGTTTGAGAAAACTTGACCCCGAGTTTTGAAATGATGAAGCATCCCAGGGGTGATTGAGGGGTTAGCACATTCACGCAGCGCAGGTGATGTCAACAAGGTGCACAAGTGCCGACTCTGGAGACATCGAAGGAGTGATACTGGCAATCCAACCACATCAGGTCAATGTCGTCCACAACACAAAAACAATCAGCCTGAGCATTTGAAAGTGTAGGAAGGGGATCTACCTCAAACACGTCACCCGATATCAAATGAAACCCAGCTGAGGCAAACAACTTAGAATCCTACGCATCATTTATCACAAGCTCGATGCAACACAACCATTTGGTGAAGGTGTCGGTGCCTTTGACGGAGGACTTGATATTGTCACCTTTGGCTTGATGCTGGCACGATCATCTGGGACAGGGACAGGAGTCACTGCCTGTGTCAGGGTGCTCTGTGTGTCATATGCTTCGGAGGCAAATGCGGGATGCACGTGAAGCCACTACAATTAAGGACTACCAATGCCTCAGTGGTTGCTACAAAACACATGAAGCTGACTCAGATCTCACATCAGCATGTCGCTCAGCTAACTAACCACTCAGCCCTAAGAGCAATGAAGAGCTCTGCAGATGGGTAAATCTCAACCTAGACACCATCTAAATAAACACACTTCCGATGAACCTCGTAACACCAACATTCAAAAGAGAACTCCACAAAAGCACATCTGATTGGACAACAATCTCCCTTGTCTTAGACAACAAATCTACAACACCTTGAGAGACATAACTACCCAGCTGATCGGTTCGATCATCACATGGGCAAGTTGATCATTCAGCAGGTGCATAGTTGTCTCAGTAAAATATGGCATCATATCCATGGACAAATAGATGTGAATAGCCATGTTGACCAGAACCTCGGCTTGTAACTTGTGCTTTGATATTAAGACTAATGCAGGGCAAAAAAAAAAGGGGCCTGATGCTGGTGCACTGCGAGATTGAGCCAGGCTGCATTGATTGGCTAGCTCAGGCTCGATAGCAATTGGCTCCTACTGGGTTGAGCACTTGGGTGTCAGGAGACCCGGAAGTGGCTTGAGTTGCAACATGGCATGCTTGACTATAACAAGGTGCCAACTGGGCCTGCAGTGGAGGTTGGTAGCTCAACTATATGGAGGAAGAGGATGATTGTAGGGGAATCCATAGAAGAATGATGGGGGCATTTAGGAGTGGCAGTGGCTCACGAAGGAAGAAGCGACTGTGAGAATGGTGGTGGGGAGTCTCTAAGAAACACAGGGGATGAGCAGCAATCGTGGTGAGGAAGAGGGAGAGAGACGAGTTGAGAGGGACTTACCTCTTGAGTGAGTGGGAGAGGTAGTTGGAGGACGAACAAGGAGGAGAAGGGGGTGGCCACGACGACGTTAGTGGTGGTTGGAGCTCGGGGTTGTGTGGCGAGGAAGAGCTCAACTACTGTGTCGGTGACCTATCTCGCTCATCGCAAGGGATGCTGGACACAGTAGAACCGAACGAGAGAGAGGGAAGGGCAATGACGGAGTGAGGTGGCCATGATCCGGCGAGGTTGGGAGCATCCCATCCTCGGCCAAACACAACGGGGCTCCCCATTGCAAGGAACCCAAGGAGAACGCCCGAGGGAGAGAGAGAGTGGGCCCTAAAACAACTCTTTTAATTCTTCATCTTTTATATCTTCTGCCCCTAACATGACCCCTTTTATACAGGGAGAACTTAAGGACCCAAACCACCCTAAGGCCCATATGCTTTTTAAGGACTAAAATAGAAATGCATAAAAATGTAAAAGGACTTTAAACAAACCTAACTACTAATGGGTCCAAATAAATATTCGCACATGTTTGGCCCAAAAGATGTCTCAAGCCCCATCGGCGTCCCAATATGCTTCCTCATCAAACCCCCTAGGTTCGAGAAAACTTGACCCCAAGTTTTGAAATGACGAAGCATCCCAAGGGTGATTGAGGGGTCAGCACATCCACGTAGTATGGTGATGTCAACAAGGTGCACAAGTGTTGATGCTGGAGATGACGGGGGAAGTGATACTGGCAGACCAACGTCAATGTCATCCACGACACACAAACGATCAGTCTGAGCATCTAAAAATAGCAAGGGGATCTACCTCGAACACATCACCTGATATCAAATGAAACCCAGTTGAGGCAAACAACTTAGAATCCTACGCATCATCCATTGCAGGTTCGATGCAAACACAACCATTTGGTGAAGGGGTTAGCTCCTCTAACGGAGGACTCGATACTATTACATTTGGCACAATGCTGTCACGGCCATCTGAGATAGGAGTCGCCACTTGTGTCAAGGTGCTCTGTTGTGTCATCTGCTCCGGAGGCAACTGTTGGATGCACGTGAACCACGACAGCTAGGAACTACCAACGCCTCGGGTGGTGGCTGCAAAACACATGAAGCCGACTCAGATCTCACATCAGCATGTTGTTCAACTAACCGCTCAGTCCCAAGAGCAATGAAGAGCTCCGCAGATGAGTAATCTCAGCCCAGACGCCATATAAAGTATAAACACACTTCCGAAGAGCTCCGTAACGCCAACATTCTAAAGAGAACTCCACAAAAGCGGCATCTGAATGGGTGACAATCTCCCGTCTGTGGGGAAATGTGTGAGTTGAGCATATCTTCATGTCTGTAACATGGAAACACATTGACGATAGTCTTTCTTTTTTTATTATAAGATGTATGATGGTTTTATATTTTTTAAGAGTTATTATATGTAATCCCCTTTAGGGAGTATGCTCTTCTGAATTTTCATTGTATTTTCGTCCTTGACAGATATGAATTTTGAGTGAAAGATTCTTGGTTTTTTTATTCACATAGATGTATTTAAGATTATCCTTCTAAACTTGCTACTTTGTCGCTGGAAAATTTTGATTACGTTCCTTATTGCATATTCTGAACATGGGAACATAGCTAAGAATTGCTTTGCCTAGACCTGGCGACCAAAGGCATTTTTCTTACACCATTTTCATTTCAGATGGTTTTATTTTTCGACCATGTTCACACTCACAAAGTGTCAAGCAGAACCAAGAATGTGTACGACCAAAATGTATTTATACCTATATTGCAATTGCTAATTTGCTAAAGGATATCTTGAGACCCATGTTTGGTTGGTAACCCTAAAAAAAAAAGGGGGGGGGGGTGGGGGGGTGGGATGGAAGAGGAGATAAGGAAAAACGCCAAGTGTAACCTGTGCTTCTAAGTGATATGCATGCTGGTGATTGTTGATCAGTATTGATGATAATTGATACCATCATGTTTTGCTTCTTTTATACTGGTGAGGTTATCCCGATATGAAGAAGTCGCACACATGCAATCTTCAAGGGTGCAAAATCTAACCATGTGTCAAATGCTTGTCCATGACATGGCGTGTCCATGGTCTATTTTTCTTACACTAAGTTCTTAGTTGTTATCCATCTTCCTTTAAATGTCATACATGCCTTGCTTTATCATTCTGACATTTAAATATGAGCACTTGTTTACTCATTACTGCAAGTTCGTTTGAGTTCTCTTTGTTCTTCAAATGCGTTGATCCGCTAAACTTCTGTTGAGGATTTTCATTTACCATGCATGTTCTTCCAACTCGTAGGGACGCCCTGGATGCATTGGGGCTGGTTCGGTATTGCTGCAGAAGAATGCTTATGACACATGTCGACCTCATTGAGAAGCTCCTCAACTATAATAGTAAGCTCTCTCTCCCTCTATGTTTTCAATTCTTTCAATCGGCCCTGTTATCTATGTTGAATAATGGATTCTGCCATGATTGACAGCTCTGGAGAAGAGCGAGCCCAGTTAAAGTGTGGCGTATTGTGTCAGAAAGCTTTCCGGTGGGCCTGGTGGTTGGTGTTTCGTGCCATATTGTCGTATGTTTGCGTCGAAGTTGGAACTTATTTTTGCTTATTATCAGGGAGAGATAAAAGGACATGAAAAGGGTGAAGTAGTGGGAGTTGAGGTTGGCTTACTATGTTTCACGTTGTGGTGAACAGAATCAGGAGTGTGTGTTCGATTGTAGCCCTTTCTGAGTTATCCTTGTCGTCTTAGGACAGGGGACCGGGTTATCCTGGATCCGTGAATTCTGATCAATTTGCAAAGATTTTGGTGTGTTTGCATTGTCTGTTGTACACATCCCTCCTTTCGTTCACTGTATTTAGTCCACCATATTTACGTGCTACAGATGAGGGAAAAATATGTTTCGTTCACTGGTCCTCTTTTTGGCCTGCCTTGCCTTATCTTCTATCTTGTTTTGTAGTGTGGCACCTTCTCTTTTTTCTTTTCACATTGAATAGCACTGACATATAAACATGTCTACAAATATTACATAATATTTCAAGACTTGTGATGGAGCACTGTTTTTACTACGGTAAGCATGCATGATTATTTTGAAAATGGACAATGTAGTTTTTGTTTTCTCTTCTCTTACGCTTTTTAGACCTTTTATTTGTTTTGGAGAGATTCTACACTGTCATCTCTCTCTCTCTCTCTCTTTTGTCTGTTTTACTTTTCTCCCAATTATTTGTTTTGGAGAGGCACTCCTGTTAATGTAACGTAATGCATGCTTTACTAAGTCATCTAAACAAATAAATCTATACTATACAGAAGCGTACAAACCAATATTACGTGTGGGACAAAGGTTCTAAGCTGGGAAGCAAGAGAGTCCGCTGAAATGCAGATATGTGTATAACATATAGTCATAAATCTCAAGAATAACATATCAATCATGAAGAGAAGGGTATATAGAAAGGTTGCACTGACGTTGAACTAATTTTGCGGCAGGCAGTTTAGTATATTTTTTTATTGCACTTAAGTGTAATATGACTAGACACTAAGTTTATGTGATATCTTTCACATGAAGAGTATAAAGTGACAACTTAATTATTAAGTGTCACATGAATTAAGTATTTAATATCATATTATATTTAAGTATAATAAGAAAATGTACTAATCTTTCTCGTGAAACAATGCTGCTGCAGGTCGTTGGGAAAAAATAGAATCATTTCTTTTGAGCATGAAATTATTTGAGGTTGAAACATGATCATAGTGAAGAGAATGTCTTGTTGTCTGACCCGACCGCGATCCACCTCATTTATGGTCACGTGGCAGGCTGATAGCAAGTAGTAAATACATGCCTGTTGCAGCTGCCAGGTGGACTGCTGACTAGCTAGTGACCGGTTCTCATTGGCCAATATTTGACAAACAAATAATCAGTATCTGTCCTCAAGTAAAGTTAGTATTTGTGATAGAGATTTAGTAGTTGCCAACTAAGTTGTTAGCTGAAGATTGTAAGGCCCCTCGAATTTTGTTCTTATTTTTTATTGTGTGCAATTTATGTTTGTGTATGTATATGCATTATCGTGTAAGTATTATGTATACATTATCTTGGTGTACTTATGAATGTATGTATATACTTAGTTGTATATATATATCGGTTGATTTCGTGACATAGTGAGTGTGTACATTACACCCTATGTATTGCATGCATGAACTAGGAGAAATTAGGTTTTGCATGGTTTTGGGTTCTGGCCGAGGGTTAGTCGACGTCAACATGAATGGACGTTCACTTATTGTTAACGTCCATATAGGTGGACGTCTATTATTAAGTCGACGGCCATATCGGTGGACGTCTATGTCCTGACAGACCAGTCTGCAGCAGCATGGTGTGCCATGCCTTTGATTGGGATGCCAACCACCCAACGGCTACCCCGACCTTCCCACCGACCTCTGCATGGGTGAGAGGTTCTCCTCTCTAAAATGGCCCTTGTGACACCCCC
Source organism: Colocasia esculenta (assembly GCA_014218235.1). Classification (NCBI taxonomy): domain Eukaryota; kingdom Viridiplantae; phylum Streptophyta; class Magnoliopsida; order Alismatales; family Araceae; genus Colocasia; species Colocasia esculenta. Next base: position 139,357,650 of record CM024762.1, on the reverse strand, counting down.
AAAGAGCTCTCTTGGCTTTTTGCAAAGAGATAAGAAAAAACCCTAGTGAGCTGTGAGAAAACTTGGAGTTTGGAGCTTTGATCCGGCGATCCAAGGCTTCATCTGGAGATCTACTTCGACAAGGAGGGAGACAACTCATCCAGCTACACATCCCCGACCCTGGATTGCTGAGGGGAGCATCACAGAGGCCGGAGTGGAGACATCTTGGAGGCTCTTGGGACTGCCCAGGAGAGCTTCTCCAACCATTTGATCCCTTAGGAGTTTTTCCAAAGGCAAGTAACCTTTCACCTTGTCCATGTATGTGTCTAGGAGGTTTCTATCATTTTATGGATTTTCCTCGTGTCCTGGATCCCCCATTCACCATTCTTTAGAGCTCGGACTGTGTTTTTACACAGGTCCGAACTTGACGGCAAGATCTATTGCCGTTGAGATCTTGAGTCAGCAGCCAACGATGTTGCCGCCAACTCTTGTAAACGTCATAGTATGCCGTTGAGTTCTTCTTGACAGAACAGTGAACTGTTCTGCCCTATATCTTTAATTCCGGATTTCTACGCATGAGGATATAATGTAATTTTTATGTTATGTAAAATAGATAATGTGATGTGTGTGAAATTTCTGTATTTTTCTGTAGATGGCATAATTTATTAGAATTATTGAAAAGCATGTGTAGGAAAGAGGTTATGCATGTTAAAGTTTGTTCCCATGATTCTGAGGAATTAAATGCTGTAGAATTTTATGAACCATGTTTGTAGGTATCAGTCCATGCCCTGAAATTTGGGAATTTTCTCATATTCATGTGAATTTTATAATTCCTACAATGAGAAATAGAAAGCATGTGTAGACCTTGTGAAAATTTTAGTAAATCGTGTGTTGGGAAATAAAATTGAAAAAATTTCTTGTGCCAATATGTATGTGTGGTTCATGACTGTGCATGATCAAATCTGAAATCCATGTCATGTTCTATGTTAACTTAGTTTATGAATGGCATGAAACTGAATGTTTTAATTTCTATAAATGCATGTGAATTCAGAAAAATGTGAAAATTTGTATGTGTGTTCCTATACCCGAAAACAGTATGTGGTTAAATTTTCAGGAAAATTTGATGACAGTAGCCTACACTATGAGATTTCCATGTGAAAATGAGTTATAAATACATGTACCATGATTAAGGTTAAATGATGTGCGTTCCAATTAATCCGTGAGGGCTACTAAATGCTTGATTTCTGTTATTAGTGGCATCATGCTAGGGAAGAACAGAACCATGTGCATAAACAAGAAAGTGTGAATATCATATGTAAAACGTGTGTTAATCGGAATGTGTAATGTGTAAAATGTGCCGTGTGTGACACTGCTTCCATAGAGGGCTGTGGAATTGTATCATGGAAAGGTCCCCATGAGAAGGTTCAATGTGTTAGAGATCCTAAGGGCATTAGGATGAAATCCTGGAGGTGGACAAGTACCACTGGTTAGGGTGGAGACGTGTTCTCCCGGTCTGCGCAGCCAAGAGTCATCACTGTATTGCCTAGGTGATGTGCTATGTGATATGTGTATGTGATGTGTCCTTCTAGTGGTGGTTTGGACTATGTGTCACGGCAAATAAAATGTGAAATGTGAAATCATGTGAACTATTATGTTAGAATGTGAACATGTGTACATGTGAAATGTTGAAAAAGAAACCATGTGAAATATGGGAATGTGTGACCATGTGAAGTGAAGTGTTAGAGTATGAGACGATAATTCAGCTATGATATATCTAATTCCATGTTAAATTGCCATCATGTTATAGTCAAACTGGAAGTGTAGTTTTCATGTGATTAAATGAGTAGAAAGCATGTGATAGGAAGTGTTATGTGAAACATCTTAAACCATGTACCATGTGTTTTGACCTTGTAGAAATACCATGATAGGTTGTCTCTTATTGTGTTCAGCATGCTGTATGATTGCCTTGCAATTGAAATAGTAAACCTACTATGATGTATGCATGAATGATGCGTATGGAGTTACTTGTTGAGTCTTTTAGACTCACTCCTTGCTTCGGCGTACATGTTTAGTGTTGCCCAGCTAGCTAGCCCAGAGGGGGGGGTGAATGGGTTATTAAAACTTCGATCTCTGATTAAAACCTGTTTACTGAAAGGATTACACAACTTAATAACAAGGTTAGAGTTAGAGCAAACAAGATAACAATCACACAAAACACATCCACAAGACACAAGGATTTTTATCCTGGTTCGGAACTCCTCTCCACAGGAGACCTACGTCCAGTCCCTGAGCAATACCTCAGGATTTTACTACCAAGGGTACAATCCCCCTTAAGGATCCTTACACCCAGCCTCAACTGGTCTTCCTTCAGCCTGAAGGGAACAACAACCACCCTGGATACCACCAGGTCTTCCTTCGTCCAGAAGGGAACACAATCTAATAAGAAAAGAGTGTGGAAACAGGCTTCAGACTCTAGCTTGACCAGCTACACACTGAAGCTCTTAAGCCCCCGAGAGAGAAAGAGATTTACAAGTTTTTCTCTCCAAGGACTACACAAGCTCTCACAAAAAAAACTATTTTTGATCACAGAGAGCTAAGAGCTGAGAACAAGGTTGGAGTGGAAGCTTCGCTCTTGTTTCAATCTTCTGAGGACTCTAAGAGATGGATTTCTTTCTACTTCAGAAATCAACATTGTTTAAACTATCTCTGTTTCCGTCTTGAGTCTTCTATTTAAACTGCTGATTCAAATTCGAACGTTGTTGAAGTGTCCGTTGTCTCTTATCCTTTGTACGTTAGACTGGTCACAAAGGAAGCTTCTGAACGACAGTCTTTTATCCTTGTGTACACGCCAAGAAGATGTCATAGAAGAATGTGTCCAACGTTGTCCAGATGAGTCTTGTCAGATATCTGTAGGCATATCATCAATAAATAGAAGACAGCTAAGACTGCTGTCTATTGTTAGTTGAGATGGAACAAATATTGCAGTATATAGCAAGGCTCCTTTCTGTCTAAAAAAGTACGTAGACAGAGTAGCATAGAAATGGAAGATATTGTCTGCATGCATGGGAGATACGATCAGAGAGCATTAATGCATAGCAGTCAACGGACAAGATATGACTTTGACTTTTCAACGCTATTAACAGGCATTATACTGATGCATCAAGAAATTCGATAAAAAGAATCTTGCTGACTTATGAAATCGTTATGAATTATAGCAAGTTGTTATGAACTGTAAGGAAATCGATGTGATAACTTATGAAGTCGTTACAACAAGCAGGTCGTTGTGAGTTCTGAAGAAATCGTTACAAGAAATCGTTATGACTATCGAGTTGTAAGGAAATCGTTACACGAAATCGTTATGACTGTCAAGTTGTAAGGAAATCGTTTACGAAATCGTTATACAAAGCAAGGCGTTATGATCAGTGAAGAAATCGTTATGAACTCTAAAGAAATCGTTATGAAGTCTAAAGAAATCGTTATGACTATAGAGTCGTTGCGAATTCTAAAGAAAACGTTACGAGGTCTAAAGAAATCGTTATGCTATAGAGTCGTTGCGAATTCTAAAGAAAACGTTACGAGGTCTAAAGAAATCGTTACGGCTAGAGAGTCGTTGCGAGTTCTAAAGAAATCGTACGAGGTCTAAAGAAATCGTTACGGCTAGAGAGTCGTTGCGAGTTCTAAAGAAATCGTTACGAGGTCTAAAGAAATCGTTACGGCTAGAGAGTCGTTGCGAGTTCTAAAGAAATCGTTACGAGGTCTAAAGAAATCGTTACGGCTAGAGAGTCGTTGCGAGTTCTAAAGAAATCGTTACGAGGTCTAAAGAAATCGTTACGGCTAGAGAGTCGTTGCGAGTTCTAAAGAAATCGTTACGATATCGATTTGTTTTGAGTTTTCCGGTCAAAGAGGAAATCGTTCTGCTTATCAAAGAAGTCGATACAAAGACTTGGATAGAAGTGATGAGACTTACCAGATTGTCTTGAACTTTCATTTTTCTTTTATTTCCTGTTCTTAAGGCTCAAGAAATCCATTAGTGTTATTTTGTTAATCATCAAAATTAATATATAAATAAATGGAAATATTTATTATGGGGACAGTTTGGTCATCAATCTCCCCCTTTTGATGATGACAAAATATACTAAACATCATACAAAAAATGAAATATGTTTTTCAGATTTACGTAGTTGTCTCCCCCATTTTGTCATTAAGCAAAAAGATAAGCTGTGAGACAAAGAAGAGAGAAAGATTTATATTAGAAGATGGAGAAAGATAATACAGAGGAGATAATAAGGAGGCATGCTGTGAGATAACAGCCCATGCCTTGATCTCAAGGTCCTCAAAAATTTGCAGAAAAACGCCAGAGGCAACTGAGAAGGAGGGTCCCATGGAAGGGATGTTCCTCTGATGTAGAGTTGCCTTTGCTGCTCTAAGAATTCGCCATACTGAGTGTTGTCCAAAAAGAATCTGTAGTAAGTACTCTTACCAAAACTGGCCCTATGGAGAAATCTGTCCAAGGAAATGGGATAGTGGATCTTTTGATTTACAATCCTGCTTTAAGGCATAGAAAGCAGAATATCTAGATGCCCATACAGCATAGATCTCTGGTATGGGTGCGATGGAGTTTAGATCCATAAAAGCTTCTGCAGAAAGAGCAGGCTTCCTCTGACTAATTAGATCTTGATTGATAGCTTCCAATTGCTGATAAGAGGCCTGATAGAACGCTCCCATTCTGATGAGTGAGTCTTTCACACTCAGAATGAGTGGAGCTAAAATCTGAGAAGACATGCGGCCAGAGTGGTATTCTCTGAAGATGAACCGCAAAAAGGAAGGAGATCTGCCCTGCTTGGCTGACATCCTGCCCATCTGTCTTGCAAATATCTAGAGCATGAGACCCAGCTCTGAATCAAACACTAAAGAGTGCAGCTTCGGCAGAAGAACTGGAAAATCAACCTTGAAAGAGACAAAGTCTACTTTAAGAGGAAGGTTGAGAGGGGTTTCTGATTTCAGCACAGTAATCTGCGAATGGAACTGGCAAAACTGAACTTCTGGAATTTTGTTCAAGTAACAGAAGTCACTGTACAGCTGAAAGGCTCTGGCAATGCGAATTTCCTTCAAAATGAAGGATCCCCAAGAGTTTTTGTGCTGGATGATAAACCACTCAGAGAAGGTGAGTGGGTGAGCTCTGTGAGTGAGGGATTCGGCCCTTGCAGTCAGGTATTTTGCATACTGAGCCTTATTTCCTTTGATAGCTGCCCACTGATCTTCAGTCTTGAACTCAGTGCCCTCAAGGATTTTGGATTTGAAAGCTTGAGATATCTGAGTAAAAGGAAGAACAATGTCCAGGTGTTCGGATAGGTTGAGAAAAGGAATACCATAAATGGTAGAAAGAATGCATTTCTGGAGGTATTCTTTGTAGATAGGTCTTCTCTTAGGATCAAGGGTAAGAGAGTACCATAAAGGAGGGTATAGAGGAACAGAAGGAGTGCTTAGAGATGAGGAGGTTTTTCTCTTTTTCAAGGCAGGACTGGGAGGGTCAGTCCTGTGAATGTGAGAGGCTGTGGAAAGAATGGTGAGGAGGGTGTTCCTTTCAAAATTGTCTGGAACATTGGTGTCAAAGACACCAAGAGGCAGAGGTTTATCTGGAGGAAAGATAACAGAATTAGGAGGAGTAGGAGGATAGAAAAAATGTTTAGGATTAAGGAAGAGGTTGGTTGAAGAGGAGATGTTTGAATTTTAATAGGGAAGGTTTAGGAGTTAATGAGGATGGAGCTGAGATGTGAGCTGGAGTAGGAGAGAAGGAGGGTTGAGATGAAGTAGAGGATGAGGAAGGTTGGGTGCGAGGCATGGGATGTTTTATTTTGGTGGGAGCAGGAGGTGCAGTAGAAGAGATGAAGTATCAGGGGCTTTGGAGACTGACACTGGCTCTTTCCCTTTGGCCTGACTCTCTCTGACTGCTGGAGAGGGTCCTGAAGACCCTGAGGCTGCCACTGGTCCGGGTAACCTCACGACTGATGACCCTGATGGCCGAGAGACTTCTGCTGGAGGCCCTGTGGCCTAGGAACTTCAGCTGGACTGCTCTGAGTGGGTGCAGGAGGGACACCACTAGACCTTGAAAGATTAGCCAGCAAATTCTTCATATCAGACATCTCTTTATTGAAATACCTCATTGCATTTCTTATTGAAGATACGTCTGAGGAAGTTGAAGCTTGATTAGAAACAATGCCTTGTATGCTAGACTGGACTGATGCCAAGATCACTCCTTGGGCCTTAACATAGCCATAACAGGCTTCAAGTTCACTTTTCTAGGGCCCTTCCTTGACCTTCTGTGAACAATTCTCTTCTGCTTACCTTGATGAGTGACAGGCTCCTCAAGATTTATAGTTGTACTTGGGCCTTCACTAACATCAACCATGGCTGGAGCTGGAATTTCCTGAGTAGGTGCAGCTTTCTCAGAAAAGCTTCATTCTCTGGCTTTTCAATCTCAGCTTGCTCCCCCTGAATGGGAGCAGGGACTTCAATACTTTCTTGCTCCCCCTGAGCAGGAGCTTCTTCCATGACAACTTCTCCAAGTGGCCTTCTGCCACTGATTCAGACTGAACTTCAGTATGGCCTGCTGCCATAACTTCTTCATCAGGTCCACCTGCCTTAGAAGAGACTGAGATGGAGGGAATGGAATCCAATACCTCTCTTAAAATAGAGGCGACTAAGGTGGTGGGCAAGGAATCTGCCACACCAGCTGCACCCTCTTCCAATTGAGCTTCGGATTGGCATCCCACAGCTGACTCAACTGGTTCTTGCTCTGCTTGACTTGCTGCTGCTTGCTCTGCTGGATCTGCTTGCTCTACTTCTACTGCTTCTTGCTCTGCTGCTGCTTCTGGAATATCTGCAATAACTGCTTCTCTTCAGCCACAGAGGATTTTGACCAAACTCTTCTTGCACTGAAAAACCACTTTTCTTCAGGTTTCTGGACCTTATAGACTGGCCCATCTTTTCAGCTACTGCACCTGACAAATCTACTCCAAAGTGCTTGAAAATCTTGGTCAGTAGATGAGCATACGGAAGGGAACATTCAACTTGCTCTTTGTTTCCCATAACTGAGCATGTGCAAACATCATTCGCTCAATCATCACTGCGGCCAGGTTTATTTCTTTGTTCTGGATTGCCCAGAACATTATGTCCGAATCTGCCCTAGTACATGAAGAAAAGGTAGCACTACGAGGTACTAAGATTTGGCAGACTATAAAGTGAAGCAATCTATTGAATGCGGACATCTGATTAATATCAAGCTTCCCCTCCACTTAAATCCTGGACCGATAATCCCGAGACCTTTGACTTCATCATTCACAGAGTGAATGCCACTAAATCCAGAGGTCTTCACTCCGAACAAATCACGCAAAAGCTCATGGGTTATTCTGATTTGGATGCCCTTGACAGAGGAACCAGGGACCCATCTGCTTCTGACTTCAGACAAATGTAGAAGGCTTTTACCAAGTCCGGGTAGCTTACCTCACTGAAGGTGACCACATCCATCCACTGCAATCTTCTTAGAGTATCAACTAGCCTGGCCATGCCACTCTTCTCAAGATTCTGAACATCCACTGCCTTATTTCCGCAAATCTTCGTCTTCACAAACGTAAATCTTTCTTGCTCCCTTGGGGATAAATACTCAGCACTGTAGCCCCCAACACTTCCGAGATCAACGGAGCGGCCATGGGTGCAGAGAAGAAAAGATTCTGGAAGGGAGGATGATGGAAGGGACGGAAGTTCTCGAAGGAATTCTTCGCGGAAGAGAAGAAGGCTTCGAAAGTTGCAGAGAGTCGATCCCAAAATCGTTAGGGCATCGGCTTTGGTGAACAGATAGAGAATAAAAAGGGTAAAGGTAGAAGACGAGTCGATCCCAGAGCGATTTGAGTAAAATAATATTACTTTATTGAACGGAGGAGCGCCAAAGGCGGTAAAGATAGAAAGCGACAAAAAGATTTGACAAGTCAAACAACTTTCCACACAGAGCGGTCAAAGCATATAGATAACTGAGTTTTGCTTAACTTTAACGGAGAGAGAACTTTCATTTAATCTGAAAAATTTATATGTCAATAAAATCACAGAAATTCTTTCACAAATTGCACATCCCTAGTTCCCTTCTAAGAGATGTAAATCTCTCTTCAGGTAGGGCTTTTGTGAAGATATCTGCCAATTGACCATTTGTATCTATAAACGAAATTTCTAAATTACCACTAGCTACATGGTCTCGAATAAAATGATATCTTACCTCAATGTGCTTCGTCCTTGAGTGTTGAACTGGATTTTTGGTGAGGTTGATGGCACTTGTATTATCACACAATAGAGGAATTGATTTGATGTGAATGCCGAAATCTTCAAGTTGTTGCTTTATCCAAAGAAGTTGTGTACACAACTTCCAGCAGCAACATATTCCGCCTCAGCTGTTGATAGAGCTACTGAATTTTGTTTCTTGGATGTCCATGATATTAGGCATCCTGCAAGAAACTGACAACATCCACTGGTGCTCTTTCTATCTACTTTGCAACCAGCATAATCAGCATCTGAATATCCTATTAGATTTATCTCACAAGATCTAGGATACCAGAGACCTAAGTCATGAGTTCTAGCTAAATATCTAAATATTCTTTTACAGAAATTAAGTGAGACTCTCTAGGGTCTGCCTGATATCTAGCACACATGCATACACTGAACAAAATGTCTGGTCTACTGGCAGTTAAGTAAAGTAATGATCCTATCATACCTCGATAATTCTTTTGATCTACCCTTTTACCTTTTGATCACTGTCCATTCTGGTTGATGTGCTCATTGGAGTTGATAATGGCTTTGCATCTTCAAATCCAAATTTCTTCAACAGCTCTTTGGTGTACTTTGCTTGACAGATATGAGTGCCATCCTTCCCTTGCTTGATTTGCAATCCAAGGAAGTAGCTTAACTCCCCATCAAGCTCATTTCGAATTCTCCCTGCATAAGCTTTTCAAAGTACTTGCAAAGAGATTCATCAGTAGATCCAAAATAATATCATCTACATAGATTTGTACAAGAAGTATATGTTTAACCTTAGATTTTATAAATAATGTACTATCTACTTTACCTCTAGTGAAACCATGATTAATAAGAAAGTACTGAGCCTTTCATACCAGGCTCTAGGAGCTTGCTTTAAACCATATAAAGCCTTATGTAGTTTAAATACATGATTTGGAAATTCAGTGTCGTCAAAACCTGGAGGTTGTTCAACATAAACTTCCTCCTTGATGAAACCATTTAAAAAGGCTGATTTGACATCCATTTGAAAAAGTTTTAAATCAAGTGCAGATGCATAAGCAAGTAAAATCCTAATGGCCTCAAGTCTAGCTACAGGTGCATAAGTTTCATCGAATCTATGCCTTCCTCTTGGGAGTAGCCTTGAGCCACAATCTGGCTTTGTTCCTTAAGATTATTCCAGACTCATCCAGTTTATTTCTGAACACCCACTTGGTGCCAATAACTGAATGATTGGATGGTCTAGGAACAAGTGACCATACTTGGTTTCTCTTGAACTGATTTAGTTCATCTTGCATGGCTAATATCCAAGATTCATCAGATAAAGCTTCATTGACTGTCTTAGGCTCTACTTGAGAAACAAATGCTAAATAGTCGCATGGAATTACATTACCTCTAGTTCTTACCCCTACAGATGGATCACCAATGATGTTTTCAGGAGGGTGATCTTTCTGATATCTCCATTCCTTTGGAAGATCTTCATGTTGGATTTCTGTTTGCTGCAGTTCTTCCAGAGTTGGATCCTCTTTGTCCTTAATTGAAGTATCTTTAATTTTTTTTCGGACATTCATCTGCATCATCAATGTCACTAATTTCTTCCCCATGAAGATGCCTTCATCTGATTTGGCATCCAACTTACCAATGTCCCTTTTTCCATTGTTATGGATGAAGCAAGGACATCCAAATATTCTGAATGGCTAATTTTTGGCTTCTTTTCTTTGTAGAGTTCATAAGACTTCTTTTTCAGAATTGGCCTGATCATCACTCTATTTATGATATAACATGCAGTGTTGATAGCTTCGGCCCAGAAATATCTTGGCAGATCATATTCTGACAACATGGTTCTTGCCATATCCAAAGAGTTCTGTTTTTCCTCTCAGCAATTCCATTCTGTTGAGGTGTCCTTGGAGCTGAGAAGTTGTGCTCAATTCCTTGATCATCACAGAACTTCGTAAACTTTTCATTCTGAAACTCACCACCATATGATCTGATCGAATAGAGACAATTGAGAATTTCTGATCTTTCTGAACTTTCTTACTGAAGCTGACGAAATTTCAAAGTGTCATCTTTGTGCTCTAAAAAGGATACCCAAGTGAATCTTGAATAATCATCAACTATTACAAATCCAAAATTCTTTCCTCCCAAACTGGTAGTCCTCATTGGCCAAATAAATCCATGTGAAGTAGTTCTAAGGGCTTTGAGGAGGTTACTACAGTCTTTGATTTGAAGGAGCTCTTGGTGTGCTTTCCTCTTGCACAAGGTCTGCAAATGCTATCCAATCTGAAATTTACCTTTGGCAGTCCTTCAACTAGTTTTCTCTTTCTGAGCTTGTTCAACCCATCCAAGCTGCAGTGGCCCAATCTTCTGTGCCACAACTCAGTTGATTGATCTTTACTAGCTGCCAGACACACATCTTGATCCTTGAGTTCATCGAGATATAGAACATACAAATTTCTTTCTCTGTAGGCTTCAAATATGACTGCACCATCCTTTAAGATACTGCATTTTGATTCTTGAAACTGAATTTGATGGCCTTTGTCACACACTGGCTGATGCTGATGAGATTGTGCTTTAACCCTTTGACCAGCATTACATCCTCTATGACTGATTTTCCTTTGATGTTCACAACCCGCTTCCTATCACAATCCCTTTTCCATTATCTCCATAGGTGACTGTACCTTCTTCAGCTTGGAGATCAACAAATATCTTCTTGTTGCCTGACATATGCCTTGAGCACCCACTATCCAAATACCATTTGGATGCTCGAGGGTTAACCTTGTCTTCGGTGTTGCCATGAGAGCCAAGTTGGCTTCTTCACCTTCACTGCTCGAGCTTGACTCACTGTCTGAGTCACTGCTGTTCTCCCAAGCAGCTGCCATTGCTTTCTTTCTGTACTTCTTAAATCTTCTGAAGTTGTCCTTCTTCTTGTGATCACTCTTTTTGATCATGGGACAATCTGCCTTGATGTGTCTAGGCTTCTTGCATTCATAACAAATCACTTCTCCTTTCTTTGATCCTTTACTTCTGGTTTTCTAAAGTCTTTGTTTTTCTTAAAAAATTTCTTCCGGACTGATATTTCTTTTTCTTTGCTAGAATCCTTTGAAGTCTTCGAGACAGCATGGCTTCTTCATCATCACTGTCTTTACTACTCTCACTATTATCCAAAGATTCTTCTGATTATCTTCACTTGCTTTGAGAGCATTTGATTGTTTCCTTCTGCTGGAGGATTCTCCTAATCTCTCCATGTTTATCTCGTGAGCCATGAGAGATCCTATTAGCTTTTCCAATGACATTAATTTTAATCATTGGCTTCTTCAATGGCTGTTACCTTCGGAGTCCAAGAAGATGGTAAAGATCTGAGGACTTTTCTAACCATATCTGGTGCATTATAGACCTTTCCCAAACCGGCTAATCCTTTGTGATGTCAGTGAATCTGCTGAACATTTGAGTTATTGATTCACCTGTCTGCATCTGAAATCTTTCATATTGAGCTACTAGATATCAATTCTTGTCTCCTTTACCTTGTCTGTCCCTTCATAGGTAATTTTGAGCTTTTCCCACATCTCCATTGCGGACTTGCAGGCTGAGACTCTATTGAACTCTTTCTTGCTTAGGGCACAGCATAATATGCTCTTGGCTTTGCAGTTAAGGATATTCTTTTCCTATCATCATCTGTCCACTGAGCCTTAGCGTTTGTGACCAAAAGATCACCTTCTTCTACAATGGACCAGATTGTGTAATCATGACCTTGTAGAAAATATTCCATTCTAGTCTTCCAGTATGTGTAATCTTCTCCATCGAACAAGGGAGGCCTGTTGACTGACTGACCTTCGAAGTTACTTTGGGCTGCCATTGATCTTTGCTCTTCAGATCGTTGGATCTTCTTCTTTGTCGAAGAGACGAGCTCTGATACCACTTGTTGCCCAGCTAGCTAGCCCAGAGGGGGGGGTGAATGGGTTATTAAAACTTCGATCTCTGATTAAAACCTGTTTACTGAAGGATTACACAACTTAATAACAAGGTTAGAGTTAGAGCAAACAAGACAACAATCACACAAAACACATCCACAAGACACAAGGATTTTTATCCTGGTTCGGAACTCCTCTCCACAGGAGACCTACGTCCAGTCCCTGAGCAATACCTCAGGATTTTACTACCAAGGGTACAATCCCCCTTAAGGATCCTTACACCCAGCCTCAACTGGTCTTCCTTCAGCTGAAGGGAACAACAACCACCCTGGATACCACCAGGTCTTCCTTCGTCCAGAAGGGAACACAATCTAATAAGAAAAGTGTGGAAACAGGCTTCAGACTCTAGCTTGACCAGCTACACACTGAAGCTCTTAAGCCCCCGAGAGAGAAAGAGATTTTACAAGGTTTTTCTCTCCAAGGACTACACAAGCTCTCACAAATAAAAACTATTTTTGATCACAGAGAGCTAAGAGCTGAGAACAAGGTTGGAGTGGAAGCTTCGCTCTTGTTTCAATCTTCTGAGGACTCTAAGAGATGGATTTCTTTCTACTTCAAAATCAAACTTGTTTCTACTATCTCTTGTTTTCCGTCTTGAGTCTTCTATTTAAACTGCTGATTCAAATTCGAACGTTGAAGTGTCCGTTGTCTCTTATCCTTGTGTACGTTAGACTGGTCACAAAGGAAGCTTCTGAACGACAGTCTTTTATCCTTGTGTACACGCCAAGAAGATGTCATAGAATGTGTCCAACGTTGTCCAGATGAGTCTTGTCAGATATCTGTAGCATATCATCAATAAATAGAAGACAGCTAAGACTGCTGTCTATTGTTAGTTGAGATGGAACAAATATTGCAGTATATAGCAAGGCCCTTCTGTCTAAAAAAGTACGTAGACAGAGTAGCATAGAAATGGAAGATATTGTCTGCATGCATGGGAGATACGATCAGAGAGCATTTAATGCATAGCAGTCAACGGACAAGATATGACTTTGACTTTTCAACGCTATTAACAGGCATTATACTGATGCATCAAGATTCGATAAAAAGAATCTTGCTGACTTATGAAATCGTTATGAATTATAGCAAGTTGTTATGAACTGTAAGGAAATCGATGTGATAACTTATGAAGTCGTTACAACAAGCAGGTCGTTGTGAGTTCTGAAGAAATCGTTACAAGAAATCGTTATGACTATCGAGTTGTAAGGAAATCGTTACACGAAATCGTTATGACTGTCAAGTTGTAAGGAAATCGTTATACGAAATCGTTATACAAAGCAAGGCGTTATGATCAGTGAAGAAATCGTTATGAACTCTAAAGAATCGTTATGAAGTCTAAAGAAATCGTTATGACTATAGAGTCGTTGCGAATTCTAAAGAAACGTTACGAGGTCTAAAGAAATCGTTATGACTATAGAGTCGTTGCGAATTCTAAAGAAACGTTACGAGGTCTAAAGAAATCGTTACGGCTAGAGAGTCGTTGCGAGTTCTAAAGAAATCGTTACGAGGTCTAAAGAAATCGTTACGGCTAGAGAGTCGTTGCGAGTTTCAAAGAAATCGTTACGAGGTCTAAAGAAACGTTACGGCTAGAGAGTCGTTGCGAGTTTCTAAAGAAATCGTTACGAGGTCTAAGAAATCGTTACGGCTAGAGAGTCGTTGCGAGTTTCTAAAGAAATCGTTACGAGGTCTAAAGAAATCGTTACGGCTAGAGAGTCGTTGCGAGTTTCTAAGAAATCGTTACGATATCGATTTGTTTTGAGTTTTCCGGTCAAAGAGGAAATCGTTCTGCTTATCAAAGAAGTCGATACAAAGACTTGGATAGAAGTGATGAGACTTACCAGATTGTCTTGAACTTTCATTTTTCTTTTATTTCCTGTTCTTAAGGCTCAAGAATCCATTAGTGTTATTTTGTTAATCATCAAAATTAATATATAAATAAATGGAAATATTTATTATGGGGACAGTTTGGTCATCATTAGTTGGTGCACCACTTTTGGAGGAGACCGTGGAGAGCGACCGAGCGTGGAGAGTAGCTTGTGGAGTTGACGTTGTGTCCCTTTTGTTTCATAGTATGTAATTGTAGCTCGTAATAGAGTTATCATTTATGTAATTGTGGGCAAACTATGTATTAATGTAGAACTTTAATTTTGTGGACAATGTAGTTTGGTTTAATTTCAATTATGAAAGTTAGTCCTTTAATTTGCTATATGGATCATGTATGAGAAATGTGGATGATGAAATGTGATGACAGTTAGTCCTTTACTTCCGCGACTCTGTGTCTATATTTGGTTATCTCAATCATGTTTAGTGTTTGGGTAAATGTCCCACTGTGATAACCTTACTATACCGACGTGGGTTGGTATAACCGTACCGGTATAATGAGGGTCGTCCAGAGATTGGTATCAGAGCAACCGATTGAGATCTTACATGAATATACATGAATCATTATCCTCATTGCATGCTAAATCTTATAGATGTCCACATGGGTAGAAACGACTAATAATGAATGAAAAATAGATAAGAAAATGGTTAGGAAGCTTAGTAACCTAGCTCTAATTGGTGGCTAAAATTTTATTACAGCCATGGCTTCCCGTGAACGACGTGGAGGTGTGCCAGCTCGTGACGACGAGCAGAGGCGTGAGGAGCGGGCGGAGCAGCAGGCCCCAGCCCCACAGGGTCCTGTGCTTCCCCCACCACCGCCAGTGGACTATGGAGTATTTATGCAGGTCTGGTGCAAGCCATGCAGACGCAGGCCCACACCCAGGCAGCACTCCAGGCCCAGTTGGAGGCCCAGGTAGAATAATAAAACAACTAGTAGTTTGCTATTTAAATTGCATGATTTTGTTTATTGTATATCGTTATTGTTTGGTGTAGCAGGCTCAGGCCCCAGCTCAGGACCATGGTGGACCTCCATCATGGAAAGATTCAAGAGGATGCTGCCACCCTCTTTCAAGGGGGAGAGCGATCCGTTGCTAGCCGAGAGTTGGATGAGGGAGATCGAGAAGATCTTCCGGGCCATTAGGTGTGTGGATGAGGACAAGGTTACTTTAGCCACCTACATGCTACAGGTGTGTTAGTTATGTGTTTCCTATTCCTGTTAAGTTGAAGTTGTTTAGCGGTGCTTATGAAGGTTATGTTGCAGGAGAGAGCTGATGTGTGGTGGGCTTCATTACTACGTACACGGTTGAGGACGGGCGATTGATGTTGCTGGGACGAGTTCGTGAGGCTCTTTCGGGCCAAGTTCGTCCCCGAGCACATCCAGGACAGGATGGAGCAGGAGTTCCTTACTTTGACTCAGGGCTCCATGACCGTACTCGAGTATGAGGCCAGATTTGCAGAACTATCTAAGTATGCACCTCACATTGTGGCAGATGAGCGCAGGAAGGCAAAGAAGTTTGTGATGGGCTTAAGCCATCACTGCGGACGAGGCTCGTAGCGTTTGATCATCGTACCCTGGACGAAGCCCTTAGCGCTGCTTGTAGGCAGGAAGGCGAGATGGAGCGGTACCTTGAGGAGAAGAAGGCTTCGCAGAAGAGACCAGCAGCCACTTTCCAGCGACAGGACAAGAGGAGAGCAGCATACCAGTCACCACAGCGCCCTGTGGTAGTCAGCAACACTC
Source organism: Colocasia esculenta (assembly GCA_014218235.1). Lineage (NCBI taxonomy): Eukaryota > Viridiplantae > Streptophyta > Magnoliopsida > Alismatales > Araceae > Colocasia > Colocasia esculenta. The sequence goes on along the minus strand of CM024762.1, from coordinate 139,341,810 downwards.
AGGTACCTTCTGTACGTTCCTCTGGTGACAAGAAGGAGTGCCCTCTGTGGAAGGGCACATGGTGGTACGGAATGTTGGAAGATAGCGGGCAAATGCCTAAAGTGTGGGAGTAGCAACCACAAGATCAAAGATTGCCCAAAACTTCAGCAGGAAGCTCAGCGAGGAGCGCCAGTACAGCAGTAGAGAGTAGCGGCAGCCGCGCCAGTGACAGGACGACCAGGAAGGCCTCGAGCCCCGGCTCGAGTGTTTGCGTTGGCTCGTGAGGACGCCGAGCAGGCGGAGCATGTCACCGAAGGTACAGTTTTACTTTTCGGTGTGCACGCTCGGATTTTGTTTGATACGGGTGCTACTCACTCGTTCATTTCCGAGCGGTTCGCTAGGCAGTTAGCCCTAGAGTCAGGCATAGAGTCTGAGGAGTTAGAGGTCCCTTTGTCTGTGCACACCCCTGCGGGTACAGTATCGACTAGGAAGTGCATTCCGTGTTACCTGTGTGTATTGAGGATAGATTCCTAGATGGGTGTTTCTTCTTGCTAAAGATGAAGGACTATGATTGTATCCTTGTCTGGATTGGCTAGAGGAGCACTACGCGTTAGTGGATTGTCGTAGGAAGAAGATTGTTTTCCGCATTCCTGGTGAGGATGAGTTCTCTCATCCCTTGCCAAAGAACTTAGCGGGAAAGTTAGTTATCTCTGCCATGAAGGCGATGCGCATGGTGAACAAGGGTTGTGACGCATTTCTTGCCAGCGTTATGCTAGTACCCGATGCTGGTTCACACTGACTCTTGCAGAGATCGATGTGGTGCAGGACTTTCCAGATGTCTTTCCCGATGACTTGTCTGGATTGCCACCGGATAGGGAGATAGAGTTCACTATAGAGTTGCTTCCAGGCACCTCTCCTATCTCGAAGGCCCCGTATCGGATGGCCCCTGCAGAATTAGCCGAGTTGAGGAAGCAATTGCAAGAATTGCTCGATAAGGGATTCATCGCCCTAGCGTTTCCCTTGGGGCGCACCTGTATTATTCGTCAAGAAGAAAGACGGGTCACTTCGGTTGTGCATTGATTATAGAAAGCTAAACCAGGTGACTGTGAAGAACAGGTATCCCTTACCTCGGATTGATGATCTGTTTGACCAGTTGCGAGAGGCATCAGTCTTTTCCAAGATTGACTTGCGATCTGGTTATCATCAGTTGAGGATTAGGAGTGAGGATGTGTCCAAGACGGCATTTAGAACCCGTTATGGACATTATGAGTTTTTGGTTCTTCCTTTCGGATTGACCAACGCCCCTGCATCGTTCATGGATCTCATGAACAGGTGTTTAGTCCGTATCTAGATAGCTTGTTGTTGTGTTTATTGATGACGTGTTGGTCTATTCTCCAGATGAGGCCACACATCGTCAGCATTTGAGGTTAGTCTTAGAGGTTCTCCGTGAGCACAAGCTGTATGCGAAGTTCAGCAAGTGCGAGTTCTGGTTGCGCGAGGTTCATTTTCTCGGCATGTATCTCCGGCGTGGTGTAGCAGTTGATCCAGCAAAATCCAGGCAGTTATGGATTGGGAGACTCCCAGGACCCCTTCGGAGATTCGTAGTTTATTGGGTTAGCTGGTTATTATCGGCGATTCATTGAGGGTTTCTCATCCATCGCTGCCCCTTTGACAAAGCTGACTAGAAGGGTGAGAAGTTCGTATGGTCTGAGGCATGTGAGCGTAGCTTTCAGCTATTGAAGGCTAAGCTTACTTTTGCTCTGGTATTGGTATTGCCTAGTGGTCTAGAAGGTTTTGCCATTTATACGGATGCATCTCAGATTGGTTTAGGCTGTGTGCTCATGCAGCAAGAGAGGGTAGTGGCTTATGCTTCTCGTCAGTTGAAGGAGCATGAGAGGAACTATCCGACTCATGATTTAGAGCTCGCAGCTGTGGTTCATGCACTAAAGATCTGGAGGCACTATCTTTATGGTGTCAGATTTGAGGTGTTTACTGACCACAAGAGCTTGAAGTATCTTTTCTCCCAAAAGGAATTAAACCTGAGGCAGAGAAGATGGATTGAGTTCTTGAAGGACTATGACTTCGACCTTCAGTATCATCCTGGAAAGGCGAACGTCGTAGCGGATGCTCTTAGTAGAAAGAGGTCTTCGCTCTAGCAGAATTGGAAGATGTTGGAGGATGCAGCGTGCTTTATGACCGAGTTAGAGCCATCGTTGTGTCAGGCTTTTGTAGCTCAGCTATCCCTTAGATCCTCAGTCTTGGATGAGGTGATTGAGCAGCAGAAAGCCGATCCTAGATTGTTAGAGTTAGTGGGTAAGGCGGGCATTGCTCGTGATGAGGACGGTGTGATTAGATTTCAGCACCGCGTTTGTGTCCCCGATGTGGTA
>CM024762.1:139290050-139339344 GCA_014218235.1 Colocasia esculenta | reverse complement strand
CAATGGAATAATACCAATAAACTCATTTCATTAATTTCATTAATTAATCACCAGTCATCATTACATCATCGTATCAGAGCCAAAACTAGGGCCCAGAGTACTTTATTGAAAATCAAACTATACATAATGACTAACTGACTCACTAACTCTTAACTATACTAACTACTACTAGATAGCACTGGTGGCTGAAATGGTCACTCCTGAGCATCTCCCTCAGTCCCGTCCTCGTATGTGTGGTCGTCTCCATCCGACTCACCTGAACACATTAAATAAATACGCAGGATGAGCGAATAACGCCCAGTAGGACTTAATATCTCTGACACAAGCATGCTTTAAATAGTTAATGTTTTAATGGGCGGGTTAACTAGAGAGTAAAGTCATGTAGAGCATGTCACGATAACGAGAGAACAATTGCAACTGGCACAGGGAAAATAGTACAATGAGAACGATAATAGAATGGCATGTAACGATATAACATGTAAATTGCACAACGGTGCATTAGTAACGATCACGCTTGCACTTGTAGAGATAGCACTTTGATTGTCATAGATTAATCTAGATAGTAAATGGCACTGGATGCATGCCGTAACACATCTATGATCATTTTAACTCCCATGGGTACTGGCACTTTTCGGGCGCTCCTCCCAGGACCTGATCAGGCCCTATTGCGCTGGCATTGTCATTTCTTTATCTTAGACAATCACACGAATGGCCAATAGAGTACCAGAAGAGATAAGAGAGTAATAGACGAGATAGATGAGAGTGTAGAGAGAAACGTGACAGATGAGAGTAAAGAGACTGTAGATGAGAGGGGTACAATCGTAAAACGACGATAAACACGATAGTAACGGTTGCACAGCACCAAGTCGGGTGCCGGCAGTCTGGTAGAAGTCACATCGCCCCTTAGCCGTGCTGTGTACATGGGTCAGGTGGTCCGGGTGAACTCAAGACGAGAGAAGGAGCACTAAGGCATGGATCGTACTGATCCCTAAGATGTAACGGGTTTTAGGGTACAACCAGCTCGTTGACTAAGGACGTGCGCCAAAGCCAAGAAGACTTACGGAGGTCTTGACAAGGAGTCCCTGGTCCAATCGAGAGTATTCCCAGTGGAGAGGTGGTCCAAGTCAAGGGAAAGTGTGTAAAACGGGTCCGTCGTGCCTCGAGTGCTCGAAGGCCGAGGGAAAACGGTAACGGTAGATAAAATGCGCGAGTAAAAATGGAAACAATTGTATTTAACAAAATAGGGTAATTTAGTCATTTATTTCGATAATTTACCGAATACATTATTGCATATTTATCAAGGTCAAATGACAATTTATAATGTTATATGTGTGCAAGTGTAAGGAAATCTTGAGGATATGACAAGTCGTGTAAATGTCATTTTAAATAATTAAATGTATATCATAAATGCCAATTTTTATTTTACCAAGTCAAATTAACTATAACATGGGTTAATCATAGCTAATTCAGAAGTATGTAGACAAATCAGCAGGGATACAAGCACAATATTTTGTTCTGGCCGAAAATTTAAAGAACGCGACAGGGTTGCCCATCGCGATCATGTCGCGACGGGGCGCATGGGCACGTTACTCATCGTGTCGCGACGGGGTATCCCGTCGCGGTTCTGGACGCGGGTGCGGCCTGGCGCGACAGGCGAAACGGCCGGCCTGGCCTGGTTTGGGGTTGTGAACGCGGCGGCGTGGCCCGTCGCGTTCATGACGCGGCCTTCAGGCCGACCGCGATACACCGTTATCGCGGCGCATCGCGCCGTCGCGATAACAGGGGCGGTCCAGGGTTTTTTCCTTTTCTCTGTGTGGACCTTTCTTGATACAGGGTCAATCTAAATTCAATATAAATTCGCACGGTGATCTAAAAAGCATGAAACCAGTTTTAGACGAAAGTACACATGTATATCTATCAACATGCACGATTAATTTGAAAATAGTCAAGGTTTAGACATGCATTGATCAGGTTACTTTTCGGTGACCTAAACAGGCGCAGGCAGTGTTCCACGAATTGTTCAGGGATGAATACATGACGAAAAATTACGAAACCAGTGGCGTTTGAAAGCTAACAGGATGTAGTATTTATGATAATTTTATCATAATCCGAGATCAAGTATAAATGGGGTTCACAAGCAATCATGAAGGGTCGGGTGCATGTATCTGACAGATATTCAAAGAATTAACTCTCCCTCATGGGAGAGAAATAGAACGAAACAAGGGCGTTTGAAAGCTATTGCACTGTAGTATCATTGAGAATTTTCTCACAGCATGGGAACAAGTACGTGCAGGGGATTAAAGAAAACATGAGATTAGGGTTCATGGTCACAGCAGGGTTTCATGAATTAAATTCGCCCAATTGATGAACGGAATACAACGAAACCATAGGGTTTGAAGAGGTACATGAAGGTACCTAGGGTAATGTTTCACGATTTAGTTGAGAGATTTTCTACCTTTTTCGTGAAGTACGAAAGCCCTAGTTTGAATGACGAAAACGGGATGAAGAAGCTCCTTGCTCCAGCCTTCTCCTCCAAGATCTTCGTCCAGAACCCTCCCCTTCGTCTCCCAAGACTCTAGCCACGTTTATGGGTGGTAGGGAAGAGATTTTGGTGTTTTGATAGCCTATAGAGTTCTAAGTCACCTAAAACCTTCTTTCTCATCCAACTCCGAAAATTGGCATTTATCTCCACTTTCTCTTATTTATCTACCTAATAGGGTTGGGAAGAGAGCTAATTTCGTGGTCAAAGGGTTAGGATATGGGTAGGACCCTTTTAGGATATATATGGGTTATTAACATTTATCTTAACCCTTTACTATTTATTTAATTAATTAGATACGAATTAGCCTATTTACCTCTCATCCCATGATGGGCTATCCTTATTTGGGCCCATTCTATTGGGTTTGGTTATTAGAGTAGCCACTAATAATTTAGCTTAATGGGTATTGTATTAATTCCCTTTTATTCCATGTATTATCCCTTTATTATAATTAAATCGATTTATCTCATTTATTAAAAAATAATAATTTTTATTTTTTCTTGATTTTACAAATCAAGGGTGCTACACACCGGTTCCTTCCCATCCCTGTGGGGAGCACCGTCAGATGAAGACATCTGCAATAAGAGAAAGAAGACGAACAAGAAAGCTAGGAAGAAAGAGACTCAAGAGAGTTGGGAAGGATAAGTATGAGGACTTGGGTCTCTTATAGTTGTGAAAAACGGTTCACGGGGAAGAAGATAAGGTTGAATGAATGCACATCATGTCACAATATGTACGTATGTCAATAGCCTTTAAGTGTGCTACACACATTTGTAAGTGGGCTACACCACGTGATATATATAATTACAATTTCTATCAATGGCAGAGGCAGATAGGCAGGCAGACGCGATAGTTCAGTTCACTTCAAGGGTTTTTGAAAGGACGGAAGAATAAGACGAGAATATTAAAAAGATACGGATACGAAAGAGATGAAACTCGTGAATCGATGGTCGTAAATGTTAATGTTTCAAAAGTAAGACTTCAAATTAAATCAGGTGAAAAAATAAAGACTCTACGACTTCCAATATTTTGATGGAGACTAAGAAAAAATAACACACTCTAATAAAAACCTTCAATTAATTTTTTATATATAATATCTTATCATTTTAGATATTAAATATCTATTAAGTACAAGGGGAGGTTCAGCAGGCGCGAGTCTCCCCAGCTTGTTAGCCCATGGAGCAATGGCAGGTCCATCGACATGAACGTGAAAACGTAAGAGCGAACACGTGTGCGGTAACGAAGACTGTGGGGACAGCAAGGGAACATGAGCCTCCAACGAGGAACCTGTCGTCACATTGGTTTGCTGTAAGTTATAGCCTAGAACTTCTAGGTTGTCGAAGAGACAGGAAGAGTTAGAAAATTGGGAAAATATCTGGGTTGCTTATTAGGGTTTTCTTGTCCCTTCGTTCTCTCGCTCAGGTACCAATAACGAAACATAAATATTGTAAGAGTAACTTAAGTGGGTAAAAAGTATAATAATTAATTGGCATGGAAGTAACACTATCTATCTTATACAGAATTTATCGCGAAATGGAGATAAGACACTTAATTTCTTGTTGTATGAAAATATATGTTATTATGTATCTTGTAATCTCATGGGAATCAATCGAACATGAATTATTTACTATATATTTTAGAATTTATATGTGCAAACAAACGTTGTTAAAAACTATAAATAACTGAACAGATAACGGGGTGATTAGGCGCGAAGTTGTATGCATACTCATACAGATGTGGAATGGACGAACAAGCAAAGCTCGTAAAGGATTGTGTGCACTATTGCCCTTTGTCATCTCGTCCAATATGTCTGTATGACATGACTACTTGAGACTTATCTTATGAGCTGTGGATCACATTGGGAGGAGGCCCACCAAAGTAGAAAATAAAGAGTAGCAGTTTCTATCTCCCATGATTAATCACGTTGAGTGACACTCATTTATTACGCGGGACAAATATATTTATGGTATCACTATTATCTCAAGAAAATAATTTAGTGTACTTAAATTTTACACTTTATATTTACATCTCTTATTTTTTATTAGCTAAAGAAAATAATGCACAATATATTTATCTAATGAGAAGTAAAAGATACAAGTATAAAGTACAAAATTCAAGTACATTAAATTCTTCTCCAATCTCAATGATGGATAAGTAATTTGGGACCAAGAGGTTCTATCCTGCAGATTATCCCACTAATTAATTAAAGTAAATCATTATCTCATGGTAACAAACTTTTTCTATTAAATTGAGAAAAATAAAAAAGAAAAACTAAAGTTGATCAATTCATTATCAAACTAGCTTGTCTCTCCTATTCATTGATTGGGCTTTACCCGTCCGTCATATTATCCTATGTATGTTTCATCATCATGAAATGGCCTGAGAGACGGGGGCCGGTCACTCCTACACAACGTCTCTTTACAGGCCGGAGGAGGAACTGTTTAATCAGTATGGCTGTCTTAAAAAATGGTTTATATCTTTATCCGAATATTAATTAATATTTGTCGCCAGTCTTGGTTTTATTATTATTTATTCAAATATTAACCAATTACGTAGTGGGGGTTAAACCCTGACACCATCCGTCGCCAGTCTTGGTTAATTTTTTAGCCAGATATGTCTATACTCGCTGGAGATCTAAGTCCATAATTACGTAGATGACAATTCAAAAGCTATAGCGTTTGCTCTTTACTTCCCAGCAAAGCATATTGCAAAACCTCCGTACATCTTATTTTAAATGCACACTGCGTGTGTACTAATATTTGCATTATTGTGAGTGGGTTTGAATGGTACCTGGAAGGAGGCATCCAGCCAAAGGAAAGTGGTCTTAGAAATTCCCTCAGATATACGTAGCACTCTCATTACACCTTGCCTATGTGAAACAGCTAAAAAGCAGATTCCGCAAGTAGAATATTTCAAATATGAGAAACGCCTGGCTCGTATGAAACATATATTCTTTTGCTGAATTAGATTTTTTTCAAGAAACTCTTCCTACAAGTTGTGGGTGTTCGTTCTACATCCACTCTAGATATAAATGAACTGGACCAGTAATACTTTAAATCGTGTAGAATTCATCCTTCCTCCTCATATACATAATATGGGAAATGACTCCCCGCTCATCTACGTGGCAAAACCAATGCGGATTGACGAGCCGTCCGTAGAGAGAAGGCAGGAGGTAGAGTTGCAAACGAACCAATACACTCGACAAATAACTCGAAATTTGGCTCGATAAAAATTCGACTCGACTCGTTTATTGGATAAACGAGCCGAGGTTGAACAAAAATATAAACTCGATTCATAAACGAGTCAAGCTTGAACAAATATATGTTCGACTCGAATACGTTCGCGAATAGCTCGTTAAGATACTCGATAATATGCTCGTTAAAATATTCGATTAGTTACTCGTTAATATACTCGGATTATATTAATTTCTTATTATAAATATGAAAATATTAATATTTATTATTTTTAAAGAATTTTTGTTAAGGTACGAAATACTTATGAATACTAAAATGTAAAAGATTAAATATGAGCGTGTAAATACACAAATTATGAAAGGAAGAGTTGTAGACGAACTAATATACTCGACAAGTAGCTCGAATTCGACTCGGATGTTACTCGAATTCAGTTTCTGTAGTAAAGTAAACAAGTCAAGCTCAAATAAAAATTTAAGTTCGTTTCATAAACGAGCTAAGTATGAGCAAATGTCTACTCGACTCATTTAAGCTCGTGAACAACTTCGTTTAATTTTTTAATTATAAAAATTATAAATATAGTTGTTAAATATTTTAAAAATTATACTAAAATAATTAAACAAGTAACTTATGAAAGATCTTAAGATATGACCTTGAAATAAGATAAATTTAAGTCTTATAAACAATTAGATTTTTACTTGTAAATTGAATTATACTTATATATATATATATAATTATATAAGTCGAGAACTTAAAAATAAGTACCCTAAAGTTGGTACTTCTCCTTAAAAGTTATCATATCTGACAAGTAAATAATTGATTTGACAATTGAAATAAGTTATTCAAAATTTATTCATGCTAAAGTCAAATAAAGCGTGCATGATAATTCCATCCCATCTTCTCACCCCTCGTAAAAATTAACACCCATCAAATCTAAAAGAGGATAAATAAGGATAAAATATATATGGATATATAACTTACTCATGGGATGGTCGTCAAAGTGACTAACACACCAGATACCACACAGATGGAACTTTATTATGCAGGGTTTTCATGGCAGGCGGTGTTCCCCTTCTGAGGTAGAAAGATACAGGGAAGAAGAAAAAGGAAGTTCTTAACTATATAACACAAAAGAGTTGCCGGGGAAAGCAGGATAGAACTCGGGCGCAAATTAAAGCTAGATATGGACATCATCACTCTCTGTCAATCACCATCTTCACGTCTCCGATCTTGCGATTCACGTTGGTACTGCCCCTTCGATGCTGCTGGTGCTCGACAGGTTCACGCGCCGTAGACCAGACGGCCGGTCCGTAAACGGCGATCGCCCCATCTCGCCGGAGGACGGCGACGTACTCTCCCTCTGTCGATCTCACGTTGTTGGTCCAGATAGCTCGGTCCTCCTCGTCCACGACGGCGAGCCCGCCCTTGTTGTCCAGCCGGAGGAAACAGCGGCCTCCACCGCAGCCGCCTCTCAGGCGGAACCTGCGCGCACCGGAGAAGAGGACGTTACCCGCTGCGGGAACGCCGCCGTTGATGATACAGTTGTCCCACTTCCCACCATGAAGGCAGCTCAGCTTCTGGTGCGGGCGGCGGCCGCCTTGGCGTAGCAGCAAAGGTGAGGTGAGGAGATCCTGATGGTCGATGTTCCCCCAAATGAGGCAGTTGTCCCACATACCACCCTTCAGGCACCCAAGCTTGCCCCAGAGCTGGTGACCGCCGAGATCGGGGGCCGACCAGACGGCGGGGCTGTACACGGTGACCCGACCCCTGGGCTCGAGCACGGCGACCGCGGGACGTTCTCCCTCCCGGTCCGACCCGTCGGAGCTTACCCAGACGAAGGCGCCGTCCTCGGATCTGACGACGAGCCGGCGTCGCCTTCAAGAGTGAGGCGGCAGCCGCTGCCTCGTCCGGCAGTGCCCGACTGCCAGACGCCGTCGTCGAGCTCCAGGTTGCACTTGTCCGTCAAGATGAAGCTGTGGCCGCCATGGGCAAGACGTCCACCGGCCCCGAACGATTCGCCGGAGAGGAGGACGTTGCTGGCGGCGTAAGCGCGGCTTGGTGGCGAAGCAAGGAGGAGCACCGCGAGAACGGAGATCGCGAGACGGAGGAGAAGGGAGTCGGCGGAAGTCCTCGAATCAGCCATTTCGCGAGTTTGATTCTGCGGGGATGAGCTCCGACTTTCGTCCCCTCTTATAACTTTATTGTCTTGAAGTTTTTAAGTTTTAACCTTCTAAACGTTTAAATTAAAATTTGATTTGTATAATATTACTAGTTATTTCTGAATTTAAAAAAATATAATTATAAGAATGTTTGCATGTAAACCATCCCTATAACAAATATTCAAAACTTTTCCAAACCTTCTTAAAAAAATGTTAAAATATCCCTATTAATCTCAAGTACTAATTAATAAAGAGTGACATCAGCATTATGTGGTATTATTGTCCGCCCATGAAAGAAATGATTAGATTGACCAAGGGTAAAACTACGTGTGTTCATGCATCTTTTCTTTTTAAAAGAGAGGATAACAAAAAACTATTAATTAATGAGAATATAAGATATATAAAAATATTTACCTTTTCTGACGAAAGTTAATCATGGTATGGTACTTTAAAAGAACAATTCACCATTGTATAATATTTTCTTAACATTCGCAATAACAAATGGACAAATACAATATAAGAATGATTATATATATTCCCTCATATTTTATTTGTAGGCCTCCACAGCTCCACTATAAAGCAAGGTTCGCCGTACCGACCGGATCGACCGTACCGTATTCTCCGTGGTACGGTACGTATCGAACCATACCGTACCGTTGAGATACGGTGGAAAATTGACATGTGTGTTGAAACTCATTATGTACCTTGTAAACCCATTCAAATAATGTCCATTTATGTTGAAATTTTAGCTATAAACTAATGTAATAGTTTTACAAATTATGGTGATTTTAGTTTAATTTTTAAAATTTATTTTACACTGGGTGAAAAATCACCCGGAAAATAGTTGCATCGGCTTAATATCGAAATCTGTACGTCAACAATTCTGGATATTTACATTTCTGATATCACCATATTTTTCTAAAAATTATGGTGTTCTCAAATTTTATTTTCGTTACAGTTTTTTGATGTCGCCTTGTCGGAGCGCGCACTTCTGAGTATGGTATTGGGCTATCATTTATTAATGCTAATTAATCCTAGATATTAATAAAATTACTATAATTTGTATCATCTCTTAATTAGTTTATGTTTGAAATTTTATCTCAATTAGACACTAATTAGACTACTTAAGTGCAGACAGAGTTTGTCGCGGTACGATGAACTCTCTGTGCGCGTACTTCAACGGGACGGTATTTGGTTTCAAAAATAAAGTCAAATATGAAGTCATCATAATTAATAGAAAAATATACTGATTATAAAAATATAAATATCATGAGTTATTGATGCATAGATGTAGAGATTAGGTCGATCTAATGATTTTTGAGACAGTTTTTACTTGACAAAAAATTAATCTAAAAAATTAAACTAAAATTATTACAATTGTATCACATATTAATTAGCTTATGTTTAAAATTTCATCTCAATTAGACACCATTAGATCCCTTAAATGTTGAGATTAAGTCGATTTACTAATTTTTGAGATAATTTTTACTTGATAAAAAAATAATTAAAAAATTAAACTAAAATTACTATAATGTGTATCGTCTCTTAATTAACCTAGGTTTAAATTTTTATCTTAATTGAACATCATTTACATCATTTTAATATACTTAATATAAAAAATTATGAAAAAAAAAATTAACCGGGTCACCCCATTGGGGTGACCCGACCGTGCCCGGGTGCCGCTGGCGCCCGGCACGTACGGTACGCCCGTGCCGCCCCGGTTTGGGCGCACCGGCGAACCATGCTATAAAGTACCTGCAAAAACAAAAATTCATTACCCATAGCAGCTGGCCCTTAACACATTTATAATATACTTTATCTACCTTGCTAATTAATCACTGTGGATAAGGAAGCATAGAGGAGTTGATGATTGATGAGTGGGGGCCCACACGTCCTCTGTCGCGTTGCGTTGGCATCATCTCGACGCTTGAATCGGTGTCGCCACACGGTTGTGGAACCGGGCCCATTCTGGATTGGGCCTCCTCGTCTTATCCGAATTCACGGCGCTGTCAGAGTCGAATATTTTGCCCCAGAAAATGGGATAAAGTTATTCTTATATTCTTGTTGGTCTTTTTGAAGTGCCCGTTAACATCCTAGCATTCGTTACACTTGAAACTTCACTTTGACAGTGAGAAATGCCATGATTCCTAACTTTAGCATGACCTAGTACGTGTAAAAAGCCCAAGAAAAATTGTGAGCAAATTAATGTCACAATGGGTTAATCGTTAATTTAAGATGGCATCTATGCCTGCCCTTGACAATCCTCAGTTCATAAATTTTACAACCTGTTTAAAAAGAAGAAAAGGAGAAGAGAAAAAAATAATATGTGAGACTCAGAATTCACGCAAATGGGAAACATATATAATGGAGCCATTTATGTGGATGGGCCACAATTCGTAGCTGAAAAAATAACTCGTCCACATTTGTGGGCCCAGAAACAGTTGATTTGGACGCAGTACCCACTTGATTGATGCACCCAAACACGTGATTCTCGTCTCTGGACCTGGATGACGTTTGGTTTTCCTCAAGCCCTGCTCTCTCCCCCTCTCTCTGCAGCCACTCTCGTCTGTGGACCTGATGACCCCAAACGATTCCAGCATTTGCTAGAGTCGAGTCCTCCACCCTCCAAGCTAAGATAATGCCTCCCTTTTCCCATCGACCGCATGGCGTACGCCTGCAGCGACACTAGGAGGTGGTCCCCACCCCCACCCCCACACACCACCCCTATCTATCTCAGAATAGTCAATGACACCCTCCCAGTCGTATCTATGTTGCAAGAATGGCATATACCCTTCCTCGGACCAATTTTAATGACAACTTCTGCACCCCACATGCTCTATCATTCCCTTATAACAGCCCATTTGCACAGACATGAAAGGAGCAATGCACTCGAAGAGACTGCCACCCTCGGCCTTGGGCTTTAAAGTGGTAGCATGTGCCCTTAGTACACTTGTAGCAACCTAAGATATTTAAATTAGAAAAAAATAAATTGAATTATTTAAAAAATCAAGTGAAGAAATGAGCTAAACTAAAATTCGATAAGTAAAAGCTATTAATGGGATTATTAATTGTCAATATTAGACTAATGGGTTAAAGGAGAAGTTAGAATAATAGAAATAATAAGAAATTATTATTAAATTCATAATACCGATTATCCACTTATTTAAATGAGATAAATAAGTTTAAATAAATGTCATAATTATCTAAACTTGATCAGTCCTAACACTACCCTAACATGCTAGGCATGATTTAATAAGTCTATCCCAACCCAGTTACAGTTAGAGATGGGAAGGTTAAGAGGTAGAGATCAACATAGAAATCTCGTAATTAAGGGAGTTATAATTGTATTAATAATTAAAAAGAGAAATCTTATAAATATACCCCAATCCCTCTCTTAGATGACCTATTGCTATCTGGTGGACCTCAGGGATGTGAAGGAAAGGCCGAATTGTGAGGACCTCGTGAGGAAGAGGAGTTTTAGGAGTCTTCACCAACTTCTTCATGTTTTTGCCCAAGTTTCATAATTTTGTCAAAGGTAGGTGTTCTCACAGGCCAAATTCTCATTGATCATGTCACCTGATAGTTCTTCGTGTCTAGATTAAGAATATCATGTTTCCCCAATTGTTGTTGCATGGTTTGTGTGTGTTAATCATTTTGACATTGATTATCCCATTTGAAAGTATGCTCTTAAACACGTTTCGATCTCGTTTCAAGCTTTCTGTAGATTTAAAAGTATGCTCTACATGTTTTCCCTCTTTTTAAGTCATCAGGAGTAAGGTATTTGAGGTTTTGGATTCAATTGCCAGAGTTCAAGCTTTGGAGTCTAAACGTATAATACGACATGTTTAGAATGCGTCGCACATGGGGACCACGTTCAGAAGGTGCCCAACCCCATGACAGCGCTTACACTGTTTTATAGAAAAAGATGTTTTCGAAACCAGCACCCTGCACCATTAAGATAAGTTAATAAATGGTTGTTTTTGACATAAATATACTCAAAAGGTTTAATTAAGAGTTAATATGAATAATTTTACAATTTTGCATGTTTGATTTGCATTCTCTATTCTCTCGTATATATGTCCTTCCTTTTTCTACATCTTGGTTTGATCCCTTATCTCCTGGCCTAAATTCTTGTTCTCGTAAATTCGTCATTTTAATCTATTTGATAGATGTCCTATCCTTAATTACATGCTAGCTATGTTCTAGCCATTAAATGATGTATGTTGATACGGATTTCTGTTATCTCGCCACTGCATTAGTTGTGGACTCCCTCATAGCCATCAAGCAACCTGTTGTTACCCACCCTTGGTGAATGTGGAACCCTCTACATGCATATTCCTTTCGTCTGACTGGAACTGCTTCACTAAGATCTCTGAAAGTCTACATAAGCCTGTAAGTCCTCTAGGACGCCAAGTGGATTGTACCTTACCCCTGTACCTAATTTTGTCAAGATTTGTAGTTTTTGAGTCTGTTAGTGAATTCACCTTGGGTACTTAACGTGCTAAGAATGTGCCATGTTTCCCAACCGCCTTCTCTATGATAATGTGTCATGTTCCTTGACCGCCTTCATGTCGCGATCAATGACTAGACTGCATTCTTTCCTGTAACTGCTATTGACTTGTGTACATTTTGCATATTTTTTTCTGTGCTTGTATGAAGTTAGACTTGACTTCTTGTGCAGTATCCTACTGAAGCCCTTCTCTTTTGCTATCTCCCATGCACTAATTTGCATATGTCTTGCTTACTTGAGCTCATCCTTAGAACTCTTGGCCATAAGTATAAGAAATATTTTCAAAGAAAAATACACGATTACTTTATAAAGGACTTTGGTCCAACTTTTGCAAAAGTATGAAAAATATATTTTATAAGAATGTTTGTGCATATGAGGGTCATTTTTAGTCTTGGGAGGAGCACCCAAAGTATTTATAACCACGGGAGTAATTGATTTGTGGTCTAGCATTACATTGATAAGGTATGTGTGATAAGGTTTAATAAGATGTGCTATGTTACATGGCCACTCCGTATATCCATATGATATTCCATTTTGCTATGATCATTATTGAGTTTTGTCAGCCCTATCTTAAATCTTGGTCTTCGTTAAGTTTTGTCCATGATTTTGTCATTTGGTTATCTTTCACTTATTACATTGCTATTCTTGTATATTAGTGAATTCCATGACTTGTTACATGTTATTTGCATATTCATCTTGCACGTTAAAAGGTTAATTACGTAAATAATTGTCTGGCTATGAGATATAAATATAACTAGGCATTATGCTCAGCCAATTGTACTTAACATTTTTCAGGTGAGTCAAATGATGGTACTCATGACAATAGGGATGATCAAGAGTGATGAGCGTCCTGAATGAATCACGTGGCATAAAAGAATCATCATGGCATCGTTGTAAAGTCTAGATGGATAGTTACTTTTAGTTCTTTCCAATGTAAAGTGTCGTATTGGACCCTATATGTAATGGCTCCAAATTAGTTATTGTAATAGACTTAGTGATTTTATTAATATAATTAAGAGTTATATTATTCCAATTGTCATCTTTAGTGCTCTGAATTACTCAATTGCTTTATATATATATATATATATATATATATATATATATATATATATATATATGTATCTTATCATGTTCTAAGTTTATTCCGATGCTAAATTGGGGGTGTGACAGGACTAGATAGTGACAACTTCCTAAAGACGTCTACAAACGCAGTTATCCCAAAGTCATCAGAGTAGACGACAAAGCAATGCTAGGCTATCAGGAATTCAACGAGATCTACGCCATGTCCATCTAGTAAGAATGGAGAGCCAAGTAGTTACCTTAAGCTCCATCTTTGTCGCCA
The DNA here is from genome assembly GCA_014218235.1 of Colocasia esculenta. NCBI lineage: Eukaryota > Viridiplantae > Streptophyta > Magnoliopsida > Alismatales > Araceae > Colocasia > Colocasia esculenta. The sequence goes on along the minus strand of CM024762.1, from coordinate 139,325,603 downwards.
AGTGTTCTAGATGAAGTGTGAAGCAATTGGGAAAGGTGCTAAAGAAGTTTTCAAGATCGCAGTGAAAAAGGATGTCAAAGGCAAGGTAGATTTCATAGACCTCATGAAGCCCCTCAGCAACTCAGTATGACACTAGTTGGGGGGACACTCATGCTGAGGATGCGGGGAGGAGGTATAGTTGTAGTCATACTATAAAGGGCTTTTAGAAGTAATAGAAGAAGAACACAAAGAAGCACGACGACATTCCATTTTCTTGCCATCACTATAATCTATAGACTCGAAGGTAGCTTGCTAGGAGAAGACACATGCATATTATGGAGAGGGGGCCAAGAAGATTGATGAGGATCAGAAATCTAAACACGTAGACATACACCCCCAAGGCCTCAATTTATAGAGGGCCTCTTCGGTGCTCCCCGCCATCATGATATGAGTAAGACGTCTCTCAATAAGCTGTTGTGGCTCCCTCAATCCGTCGATTCACCACACACATGGCAATCCACATCTAGCAATCATCGACGCCTCAATCAATGGTCGCCTGGCACCCAGTCTCTCTATAATGGCAATCCATAATAACCTTTTTCTAGGAGATCGATAAGTGGTGCTAGCAGCTCCCAACCGTTGAATTGGTCGTGACGTGTAGCAACAGATAACTAAATGCTAAGTGATAGCCCTTTTCTCTCCAAACTAACTATTTAGTGTAAGTATCTTAGGCTCAAGAGTAGAGGAATGTGAGGTGGGGAAAAACCAATCTGGCCAGTTAGGCCTGCCATGCTCACCCACCATTGCAAGACAATGGTGTTGGGCCTACTTGAGGTCCCACTCTCCAACAACAACCCAAATGAAGAGATGAAGGATGGACTTAGCCCACATGAGATTCAGCTCCTCGGCCCTGGCCCACTATCTTCAGATGGTCTAAACATTTGCCAGAGTCTTATCCTCAGCCCTCTCAGGCCACGGTAACATCTCCCTCTCCCAAGCACCCCAAGCGTGACACCTAGCCTACCCCTGCCATGCTAGGGCACAGTCTTCCAGTTGTATGGTGCTGCCTGCGGCAGGAGGTGGAGGTTCCCCTCCCAGCGTTAGCCCTCTCTATCTCAAAGTAGTCAACAACATCTCTCAATCCTACCCATGCTGCAAGAATTGTACATGCAACCTCCTTCGCTCATTCCAGTGGCCACTCCCACACGACGCATGCACCACCTGTAACGCCCCGAAAATTTAAAGTGTTGGGAAAATATGAATAATGTAGTTATTATATATTACTATTGTCATTAAATTGAAATAATTAGAATTTGAGTTTAATTAGTGTAACATACGTTACCCCAGTGTCGTACCACGAGGTGCGCGCTCCCACAGGCGACACCGAAAAACTATAAAGAATAAAAATTCGAAACAACATAATTTCCAGAAAAAAATATAAAGATCTCATAAATATAAAGATCTCATAAATTTTTCGACGAGTGGACTTCGAGTTTAAGCCGACACGATTATTTTTCGGGTGATTTTTCACCTGTGTAAATAAAATCTAAAAATTAAATAAAAATCACCATAATTTGTAAAACCATCATATTAGGCTATGGTTGAAATTTTATGACAAATGGATACCATTTGAACATGTTTACTTAGTGGTTATTGGGCCAGCTGAATTTTAGGCCAATTACGGTGGCCATTTTTCTGGGAATTTCTGGGCGCCTACGTGTGAGGCTTTGGGGAGGCCAGCACATTGATGGGAGAAGGTAACACGTTAGTTACCTATGTGTAACTACGGAATAGCTTGCATGGGCTACGTGTTGAGGTAAAAACCACTGGTTTTACCATGACACATTAGCCGCTAACGTGTTGCTGTGCATGAGAGGCCTTTGGGTTATAAATATACCCCAATGGCTATTGTAACCATCTTTCCCACCTTTCTCCCGTTATGCTGCTGCTGTGTTTGCAAGGTTCCTGAGTTGGATTCGTAGCTGGAGTTTTGTATTTCTTGCACCCTTGTTTCTACTCGAGCTGTTACTGGAGCTGCTGCAGGTGTGACTGTGAAGCTAGCGAAGCAGACCTTGGAGATTCAACTATTTCTCTCTTTGTTTGTGGCTACTTCCTCATCTGCTACACGTTGTGTTCTTGGGGGAGTTCGACGTCAAGAGAATTTGTGCTATTCTGATAGGTAGGCCTCTCTTCCTGTTTCTTTTTCTTCTTCTTACTCTTCAATCTGGGATTACCAGTTCAAAGACATTTAGTACCATAGGTCTGTTATTCTTCACATCTGTGAAGTGTTTCATGAGAGGAACTAAGCTTTCCATTAGGTGCAAGCTAGTATTCAGTCATGGAATCAACACCTCATTGCTTTTATCATATCAACTTATGTTAAAATGGAACCATGTTGATTCCACTGTGTAGGATATATCGATTGTGGTAGTTTTTTCTACTTTCGTGAAATGATTCATTAAGAGACCATGTGAATCTTAAGTGTGTGAATTTTGGATAAATTATAGCTAAGGATAAGAAGAGGTTCCAACCATCTTTGTCCTTGAAGTGTCTCTCCAATTGGATCATCTATGTACACCATGATCCATCATTTCCTTTTCATTTCCTTGTATCCTTAATATCTATTTTTTGAGGTTGATATTATACTTGTTTAAAGTTTTAATCATGTTAGGAGTGATAGAAGAGTTTGGTAGTACAAATTATAGTTGGTTTAATCTATTTTTGCAAGTCTACATAGCACCTGTCGACAACCCTGCTTCTAGCTGTCGATAGGGCTATCTTTCCAGACCCAGAAAAAAAAATCTGACAGGGGCTGTCGACAGACACCCCCTTGGCTGTCGAAAGCCACTATCAGGCTGAGAATTCAGCTTCTGGGAAAGCCATATCTATCGGCAGCCACCTCCTTGCTGTCAATAGGCACAACCAGTCCCGAATTTCAGCACCTACCTTGACTCATTTCTTGATCGGAACTATACCCAATTATTCTAACATAATGCTTACTCATTCCTAGATTTTTCTACCACTTAAACACCTACTAAACGAGTCAAGCTTCTTTTCTTTTTACCATGAATCATCACTTTAAAGTTCCGAACATAATTGACCTTGTGAGATCATCAATTTCTAAAATCAATGAAGGAACAGAGTTCCTTAATTCATGTGTGTGAACCATGAGTGAATCCTTGTGTGTCCTTGATTCATTACAAGATGAGTGTGTTATGATGACAAGTTGTGAGTCTTGGACTCATTTAAGAATTATGCCTGGCAAAAAGGGCTGGTTCAATTCTGGGGAGAGCGCCCGAATTCGTTAGTGGCCCCGCGGGAGCGATGAGAACTCGTGGATGTTGGCATACATCAATTCATGTTTGATTAGTCATCACATCATGCTTGTGTGTGTGAAAATGTGTCTGATTCTGAATTCAAGTATCATCCTGAGTTATTGATCTTGTTTCTAAACTATTCTTGTTCAATACATGTTATCATTTGATCATTGTTTTGAACACTCAGTGCTAGCAATCTATACATGTTCTTACCTTGAGAATTTACATCTGAATCCTTTCATTTAAGGAATTGAGTTCTATTGGGCTAGTTAGCTTATTCAATTTACCATTTTCAGGTGGACCAAACGGAGATGAAGCTTAAGGGGATTTTGTGTGCTGAGTGGACCACATCATGACAAGCATTGCTGTCATCTTTTGTTTTCTTTGTAGATAAGTGGAAATGTAATAAGGCTACAATTTACTTTTGCATGTTGCTTAGTTAGACTACAATGAGGGATATCATGTAATAAGCTTCCGCTAAACTAGTTGCTTATGTATAAATGTTTATGTTAGTTCTTGTAATTAAGATCTGTCATATTCAGTAAATGAAATTTTGCTAGAACGTGACAGATAAATTGGTTCAAAGCATTAGTACGATAAACCTAGGGATAACCAGTGAGTTGGGGTAGAAACATGGGATTAGTTAGCATGATATTTGTAACTATGTAAATGCTTAACATGATATTTGTTTCAGTATGGATACAAATGCCCAAGATAGGATGGTAGCAGCGCTAGAAATGCTACGTCAAGACATTGAGTTGTATGCCCAAGCACAGCAGGAAGCTCATGTGCAAATTAGGAAGAAGTGCTTAATTTGACTGCGGGGCTTTCTTTGCCGGCAATCCTGGTGCTTCACTGAACGTCATGACTCAAGTTATGTGTAGGTTGGACAATCTAAGGCTGGGCAAGACATGTTGCTCCATCAGTTTGAGGGCTATTGGGAGCATTTACGGATGCGGCAAGGGAATTGTACCACGGAGTTGGAGGAGAACAACAACAACCATCAGTGGAATCTGTTATAGACCTGACCCAGAACTAGAAAGGACTTAGGCAACTTGTCCTTCTTTTTGTAAACCTCTCCTTTTTGTTTAAATGTTGAATGTATATATAACTCCCATGTGAAGGGGAAGTGAGAGGTTAGTGAAGGTATGTTTTGTAATATGAAAAGTTGGAAGGAGGAGATGACTGGTCTATGATAGCATATTTTGATGTAAATATTTGACTAATGAATAGAATGGTGTGTTATATGGATTTGAAATGTGTATGTGATGAATGCAAGTTTGGGTGGATTGTGGAATTAATGTATGTCCTATTGAATGTTTCAGATATATTCCCAATTTAATTATGGAAGGAGGTGACGTCAATTGGAGGAAAATGGAAAGTTCAATGCACGACTTGACCCGAGTGATGAAAATAGTAGCCAGGAATAACAGCCATAATGGGACAAGTCTATTTAGGGATTTCCGAAGTTTAGATCCTCTGAGATTTGCAGGAAGTACAGACCCAGATGAGGCCGAAAATGATGACCAAACTTTCCCCATATAATTAATTCACTTATTTATATATTAATTTTGATGATTAACAACAATACTAATGAATTACTTGAGCCTTGAGGACAGGAAATAAAAGTAAAAAGGAAGTTCAAGACAATTAGGTAAAACTCTCACTTCATATTTTTTCCCAGTCATTGCATCGACTTCTTCATACACTATAACGGTTTGCTCGTCGCAACGATTTCTTAAGTTGTCATAACGATTTCTTAAGACCTCGTAACGATTTGCTCGTCGCAACGATTTCTTAGTTGTCATAACGATTTCTTAAAACCTCGTAACGTTTTCTCGTCGCAACGATTTCTTAAGTTGTCATAACGATTTCTTAAGACCCCGTAACGATTTGCTCATCGCATCGATTTCTGTAGAATTTATAACGATTTCTATATTGATTCATAACGATTTGCTTACATTAACGATTTGTAAGTGATCACATCGATTTCTTTGATGCTTACAACGATTTGTCTTGCAAAACATTATTAGATTTAATGATGCTCTGTCATAACGATTTGCCTATCAACTTATAACGATTTCATAAGTCATAAAGGCATCGGCTTTGTTCATCGATTTCATTGTTATATCAATATAATACTCTTTAATATACGTTGAATAGTCAAAGTCGTATCTCATCTGTTTGACTGCTATGCATTCAATGCACTCTGAACGTATCTCTCATGCATGCAGACGATATCTTCCACTATTGTGCTATTATGTCTACATCTTTATTTTGACAGAAAGGAGCTTTGCTAAATCTAGCATTATCCTTTCCAATTGTGACTGACAATCAACGACAGCCCTAGCTGTCTCCTATTTATTGTTGATATGCTTGCAGATACCTGACAAGTTTATCTGTACAACGTTGGACACAAAAGATACAAGATATCAAAATATTTCTTTGGCGTGTACTAAAGGATAAAAGACTGAAGATCAGAAGCTTCCTTGCAGACCAGTCTAGTCTAACGTACACCAGAATGAGAGACAACGAATCTTTAACGTTCAAACTTCAGTAGAAGCTTAATACAAGACTACAAACTGAGAAGAAGGGACTTTTGAATACAACAACATTCGGTGATAGAGAATAGCCAATTCTTCAAGTCTTCAGTAGTTCAAACAAGAGCGAAGCACTCCATTCTAATAGATCTTAGCTCTTTAACTCTCTGTGTTGAAAAAGAATTCCTGTGAGAGCCTGTGAAGTCCTTGAGAGAAACCAGTGTCAAAATCCTTTCTCTCTCGAGGCTTGTTTGCTTCAGATTGTAGCTGTTTGAGCTAGTTCCTGAAGCTTGTTCTTGTGCTTACTGTTATTAGTTTTATTCCCTTCTGTGTGAAGGAAGACCGGTGGTATCCAGGTGGTTGTATTTCCCTTCAGGTTGAAGGAAGACCATTGAGGCTGGGTGTAAGGATCCGTGAGGGGGATAGTACCCTTGATAGTGATATCCTGAGGTATTGCTCAGGACTGGACGTAGGTCTCCTGTGGAAAGGAGTTCCGAACCAGGATAAAATCCTTGTGTCTTGTGGCTGTGTTTTGTGCGCTTGCTGTTTCATTCCCTCTAACTCTAATCTTCGTTAGTTGTTGTGTAATCCTTTTAGTGAACAGGTATCAATCCAAGATCTAATTTTTGATAACCCATTCACCCCCCCTCTGGGCTAGCTAGCTGGGCAACAGAAAATTGGCTAAGAGATATTGAAAGGATATTTGGAGTATTTAAATGCACTGAGGAAGAGAAGATCTGATTGATGACTTTTCAGTTGGAACGGGATGCTAGAGCATGGTGGGAAACAGTAACATCTACATTGGAGGATCCAATTCAAATTAGTTGGGATGAATTTGTAGAGTTGTTTAATGACTAATTTTCTCTGAGGTGGTCCAGGAAAAGAAGGCAAATGAATTTGCTAATCTGAAACAACTAAGGATGTCAGTATCTGAATATGAGGCCCAGTTTGCTCGGCTGTCTAAGTATGCTCCACATCTCATAGCCACGGATAAGTTAAAAGCTAAAAGGTTTATGAATGGACTACGTCCTATCTATATTATGCAGTTACTTCATATCTGATCACTATGTATTTGGATATTGTCAAAAGAGCTTTGGCTTTGGAAGCTGCAAATGATATGGTGGATAAAATTAAAGGAACATTGGGAAAAGGATCTTTGGATCATAAGAGAAAGTTTGAGTCGGGAAATGCCCCGAAAGTTCAGCAATCTGGAAAGAAGACAGGGAAGGCTCCAAGTGGAAGCAAGGACGTGTGCAAGAATTGTCACGTTAGTGGACACAAGGTGGAAAATTGTTGGCGTAGTTGGGAGAATTGTCACGTTAGTGGACACGTGTGCAAGACTTTGAGTACTCAGCATCGAATTTCAGATTGTCCGATGATCAAGAATATGCCAGCCAAACCAAATCCCCAAGCAAAGCAACCAAGCAAGGGAGAATACAAGCTATTCAGGAGGTAGAGCCTGAATCCCCATAAGAAGGCGGACTGATTAAAGGTACACTGATAATAAACTCAAAACTTGCACATGTATTGTTTGATTCAGGAGCTACGCACTCCTTTACTAGTTATGATTTTATTAAATCTTTGGAAATAAACAATCAGTCCAATTGTCTACACAACTGGAAGTGGCAACTCCTTTGAGTAAGGTAAAAAGCTTAGGGAGTATACCCTGATAGTCAGATTCTACTTGAAGGACACAACTTATATGGTGATTTGATATGTTTGAAAATGTGGGATTATGATGTGATCCTTGGAGTGGATTGTTTATCTAAATATCATGCCAATTTAGATTGCCAATTAAGGCGGATCACTTTCCCAGGAAAGGATGTATTCTATAACTTTTGATAAACCTCACACCAAGAATACCAATATTTCAGCAGTTAAGGCTTGTAAGCTAGTACGGAAAGGTTGTCAAGGGTACTTAGCTTCTGTAACGATATTAAACCAAGATATCACGAGATTGGGAGATATTCCAGTGGTAAGGGAATTTCTTGATGTTTTCCCTGAAGAGTTACCTGGCATACCACCTAATTAATAGAGAGGTGAATTTCTCGATTGAATGGTACCAGGAGCTACACCAATCTCAAGAACCCCGTACAGAATGTCAATAGAATAGTTGAAAGAACTAAAAGGCAGTTGTTGGAATTGATAGAAAAAGATTCATTCGACCTAGTACCTCACCTTGGGGTGCTCCAGTGTTATTTGTGAAGAAGAAAGATGGGTCTATGCGATTATGTATAGATTACCGACAGTTAAACCAATTGACTATAAAGAATAAATACCCACTTCCAAGAATTGATGATCTATTTGATCAATTGTCTGGAGCTCAGTGTTTCTCCAAAATTGATTTAAGATCTGCTTATCATCAACTCAGAATTCAAGAGCATGACATTCACAAAATAGCTTTCCGAACAAGATGGGCACTACGAATTTTAGTGATGCCATTTGGATTAACTAATGCACCTGCCACATTTATGCATCTAATGAATGACGTGTTCAGACCTTATTTGGATCAATTTGTGGTTGTGTTTATTGATGGCATATTGATTTATTCTAAGAGCATAGAAGAACACGAGACATATTTACGGATTACTCTGCAACTATTACGAGATCACAAACTATATGCAAAGTTTAGTAAATGTGAATTTTGGATGAAGCAAGTGATGTTTTTGGGACACATTATTTCAAAAGAAGGATTGTCTGTGGACTCTTCGAAGATTGAGACCATACAAAAATGGGAGCAACCAAAGAACCTCCCTGAGGTTAGAAGTTTTCTGGGTATTGCTAGTTATTATGTACACCCTGAATTTTTATTTAGTTGAGAAACTTGAAAAATAAGGTTCTTAGACTTACCATTATTATTAGGTTGAATTATTGATATTTGAAAATGTTTAGCATTAATAAACGTTCCCCATTCGTGCTCGGACGTGCGCTCTCCACAGGGCGACACTGAAAAACTGTAACGAAAACAAAATCTGAGAACACCATAATTTTTAGAAAAATATGGAGATATCAGAAGTAAATATCCGAATTTTTCGGCATGCGGACTTCGAGGATAAGTCGACGCGACTATGTTTTGGGTGATTTTTCACCTACTGTAAAATAAATTCTAAAAATTAAACTAAAATTACTATAATTTGTAAAACTATCATATTAGTCTATGGTTGAAATTTTAATACAAACGGACCTCATTTGAACACATTTACATAGTGCTTTTGGGCCAGTCGAATTATGGTCCAATTACGGTGGTCATTTTCTGGTTATTTTCGCTTGCTTACGTGTGAGGCATGGAGAAGGCCAGCACACTTAAGTAGAAATCTTACACGTTAACTCCATAGGTGTAAGCCCAGGGGAGCTTGCATGCTAAACGTGTCTTTGGGTGGGTTAAGGAGGTCTTACCCCCCAACACCTGGGCGGCCAATGTGTCCTTGTGCATGGAACCTTGCTGGGTTATAAAAGAAGATCTCAACACCATATTGCGAACCTTTCCAGCATTAGCCCCTTCCTGTTCTTGCACCCACTCTTGTACTTGCTGCCTCTTGCTGCTAGCTGGAGCTGTGGCTGTGGGAGCTGCTGGAGTAGTTCCTTCCATAGTGAACTGCTGTCGTTGCTTGGAGAAAACTTCTACTACTGTGTGCTACTGCTTCCTGGAGGTGATGAGCTGCTCCAATTGAAGCTGTTGTGGCTGCCTCTACAAGTTTCCCTCTCCTAGATACTGTGAACTCCTTCGTTAAGGAGAAGAGAAGAACTTCATCCTTTCTCCAGTTAGGTAGGATTCGATCCTTTTTCTTTCTTTTCTAACTCATGTTCTTGAACATTCTTTAGAACCTACTGTTTGGATGTTCGTTTATGTTCTAATGTCATGAGTACCTCTAGCACTATTTGTGTATCTTGTATTGCTGTAGAAGCTACTCTTGAGATTCATATGATCCCTGTTTGGAAAGGATCTTCTTCCAGTATCACGTTGTAGTAGATTCCTAGCTATTCAGGTGTAGGATTCAATCCCTCTGTTTTAGATCTGTCTTCCACACATGATAAGAATCTCTTGATGATTGAACTCGTGGCTATACCTGTGGTTCTCTATTTTTCTTCCAGTCATGCTAGAAATACTCTTGTTGGAAGAGGAACAACCTGGTTCCATTTTAGAAACTAACCCTATCCTCTTCTTCCACCTTTGATCCTTGTACATGCTCTAGAGTTTTATAGAAGTCTCAATTATCTTTGTAGCATAATATGAAGACTTTGGTTTAGATGGTTGATACTTCAAGTTTTTTTTTTAGATCCATAAAACATTTTGTGGTTTAGTGTCCATCATGTAGGAATCTTCCATCAAACCATTGCTATCAAGGTTCTACTTCTAGTACTAAACTATGTTTAGTTTCAAGCAAGTCAAGTTTGAATTGCAACCTCTTCTTTCATCTTGTTTGTTCGGTTTATAAACCACTATGAGAACTATACTTAGACTCTTCTATTTGATATAAAACATGCCTTGGTTCATAGGTTCAAAAATTAGGGTATTTAGGATAGATTTAAAGTACTTTCTGGAAGTTCTGCAGCTACCTGTCGACAGCTAGCCCAAAGCTGTCGACAGGCGCATGCCTCCCAGAACTCTAGTTTTCTGGACTGTGTGGATCTGTCGACAGATCCATATAGGAACCAAATTATGAGATTCACTGTGAATTCCTGAGCACGTTTTGTAATTCAGTACTACTGTTCCAATTTTCATTATCATGATAAGATATTTGTTTGTTCATCTTTGGTATCAGTTAAGTCTTTTCTTGTGTTTACATGAACTAGAACTTGAGTTTCAATGTGAATTCTTGAGCATATCCCATGTATCCATTCTACTGTTTCACATTCACTGTCATATTTAGATGCTTGTTGGTCCATCTATGATTTCACTCAAGCCTTTTCCTTGATCATCATACCGTTTAATCCTTTGATTTGAGAATTTGAATCCTACTGGGCTAGTTAGCTCACTAAATCCTATTTTTCAGGTATCTAGAAGGCGGGAACTTTGGGATTGTGTGTGGAGAGACCATCCTTGACGACATTTTACTTTTGAGATTATAAATTGAAATCTTGTAATATCATAGAATGACAATTGTCAAATTTTTATTTAATAGAGCTCCTGAGCATTTGCTGCTCAATTAGTTTAAATTTTACTCTTGATTCCTCTTGCGTTCACATTCTGGCATTTATAGATATATTAAATGTCGAGACGTGACATATTACCGGTGGTTTGTCCAGAATTTCTCTAGAATTGCCTCGCCTCTCACACAATTGACCAGAAAAGGAACTGCATTTGTATGGAGTGAGAGTTGCAAGCAAGCATTTCAATTATTAAGAAATGTCTATCATCGGCACCAATTCTAGCTTTACTGGTAGAGGGAAAATTATTTGAGGTTTATACCGATGCTTCAAGTATTGGACTAGGATGTGTATTGATGCAAGATAGAAGAGTCATTGCTTATGCATCAAGACAATTGAAGACCCATGAGAAAAATTACCCAGTACATGATTTGGAATTAGCCGCAGTAGTTTTTGCACTCAAGCTATGGAGGCACTATCTATACGACAATCAATTTATAGTGTACTCTGATCATAAGAGTCTTAAGTATTTGTTTTCACAGAAAGAATTGAATATGAGACAAAGAAGGTGGAGGGAGTATATTAAAGATTATGATTTCAAAATTGAATATCATCCAGGGAAAGGAAATACTGTGGCAGATGCAATTAGCAAAAATCCTATAGAAAAGTGTTTCAATTACAAGTAAAGGAATGGAAATTGCTAGAGGAATTTTCCACATTAAGCTTGAAGGTTGAGTCACAAGAAGGAAAAGTTGTAATTAATAACTTGATAGTTCAATCAGATTTGATAAAACAAATTGGAGAACAACAGGATAATGATCCTATATTGGCAGAGATCCGAGAAAAGTTAACTTTCAAACCTGATTTTAATGACGATATTCATGGGAATCTTCAATTCCGAGACAGGTTGTGTGTGCCGAATAATCCCGAGATCAAAAAGCAAATTTTAGAAGAAGCTCACCGGTCACGTTACACCCTTCATCCTGGAGTTGTCAAGATGTATCAAGATTTAAAGAAACATTTCTGGTGGTGCAATAAGAAAAAGGATATTGTGAGTTTTATTGCGAGATGCTTGACATGTCAGAAAGTTAAAGCCGAGCATCAAAAACCGACCGAAAAGTTAAAACCACTCGAAGTGCCAGAGTGGAAATGGGACAGTATTGGTATGGATTTTATTGTGGGATTACCTAGGACACGAAGTGGATTTGATTCCATATGGGTAATCATTGATGGACTTACCAAGTCAGCTCATTTCTTAGCAATCAAGACAAGATGGTCTGTGGGTGTCTTAGCAGCACTATATATGAAAGAAATTGTTCGATTGCATGGTATTCCAAAGGATATAGTGTCAGATAGGGATGCAAGATTTACCTCACATTTCTGGAGAGAACTACAAGACGCATTGAGCACTAAATTAAAGTTTAGCACAACATTTCATCCTCAGAACGGGTAAACCACGTTATCGAAGATATGTGTCGTGCTTGTATATTGGAGTTTGGAAATGACTGGAACACTCATTTAGCAATTATGGAATTTGCCTATAATAATAGTTACCAGTCTACCATTCAAATGGCACCATTTGAAGCCTTATACGGTCGCCAATGTAGATCACCACTGTGTTGGGTGGAACTAAAAGAATCACATATTTTTGGACCTGAAATGATCCAAGAAACCACAGAAATTATCAAATTAGTGCAAGACAGAATGAAAGCTGCTCAAGATCGACAGAAAAGCTATGCTGATCGTCGAAGAAGGGAATTGGAGTTTCAGCAAGGAGAACATGTATTCCTTAAAGTATCTCCTCGACATGGAATCATAAGATTTGGTATCAAGGAAAAATTGAGTCCGAGATACATTTTACCATTTGAGATATTAAAAAATTGGGGAAATGATGTATCAACTGGCACTTCAACCACAGTTATCTAATGTACATGATATTTTTCACGTGTCAATGTTGAGAAAATATGTTTATGACCCGAACACATCATTGGATATCAAGATTGGAGATACAAGAAAATTTAGCATATGAAGAAAGACCTGTACAAATTCTTGATCGAAAAATCAAGCAACTAAGGAACAAAGAAGTTCCCTTATTAAAGATCCAATGGAGTAAACGTGGACAAGAAGAGGCAACGTGGGAACTAGAAGATGCCATCAAGATTAAATACCCGGACTTGTTTATAGGTTAGTATCCATACTTTGTGCTATTAAATTTGGAGGACCAAATTTCTTTTAGTGGGGGAGAGTTGTAATGCCCCGAAAATTTAAAGTGTTAATAAAATATGAATAATGTGGTTATAATACATTAATATTGTCACTAAACTTAAATAATTAGAATTTGGGTTTAATTAGTGGTAACATACGTTACCCCAGTGTCGTACACAGAGGTGCGCGCTCCCACAGGGCGACACCGAAAAACTATAACGAAATAAAAATCTAAGAACATCATAATTTCCAGAAAAATGTAGAGATCTCATAAATATAAATATCTGAATTTTTCGACGTGCGGACTTTGAGGTTAAGCCGACACGATTATTTTTTAGGTGATTTTTCACCTAGTGTAAAATAAAATCTAAAAATTAAATAAAATCACCATAATTTGTAAAACCATCATATTAGGATATGGTTGAAATTTTATGACAAATGGATACCATTTGAACATGTTTACTTAGTGGTTATTGGGCCAGCTGAATTTTAGGCCAATTACGGTGGCCATTTTTCTGAGAATTTCAGGGCGCCTACGTGTGAGGCTTTGGGGAGGCCAGCACATTGATGGGAGAAGGTAACACGTTAGTTACCTAGGTGTAACTACGGAATAGCTTGCATGGGCTACGTGTTGAGGTAAAAACCAACTGGTTTTTACCATGACACATTAGCCGCTAACGTGTTGCTGTGCATGGAGAGACCTTTGGGTTATAAATATACCCCAATGGCTATTGTAACCATCTTTCCCACCTTTCTCCCGTTATGCTGCTGCTGTGTTTGCAAGGTTCCTGAGTTGGATTCGTAGCTGGAGTTATTGTCTTTCTTGCACCCTTGTTTCTGCTCGATCTGTTGTTGGAGCTGCTGCAGGGTGTGACTGCGAAGCTAGCGAAGCAGACCTTGGAAGATTCAACTATTTCTCTCTTTGTTTGTGGCTACTTCCTCATCTGCTACAGTTGTGTTCATGGGGAGTTCGACGTCAAGAAAGAATTTGTGCTATTCAGATAGGTAGGACTCTCTTCCTATTTCTTTTTCTTCTTCTTACTCTTCAATCTGGGATTACCAGTTCAAAGACATTTAGTACCATAGGTATGTTATTCTTCACATCTGTGAAGCGGTTCCATGAGAGGAACTAAGCTTTCCATTAGGTGCAAGCTAGTATTCAGTCATGGGAATCAACACCTCATTACTTTTATCATATCAACTTATGTTAAAATGGAACCATGTTGATTCCACTGTGTAGGAATATATCGATTGTGGTAGTTCTTTCTACCTTCGTGAAATGATTCATTAAGAGACCATGTGAATCTTAAGTGTGTGAATTTTGGATAAATTATAGCTAAGGGATAAGAAGAGGTTCCAACCATCTTTGTCCTTGAAGTGTCTCTCCAATTGGATCATCCATGTACACCATGATCCATCATTTCTTTTTCATTTCCTTGTATCCTTAATCTATTTTTTTGAGGTTGAGATTATACTTGTTTAAAGTCTTAATCATGTTAGGAGTGATAGAAGAGTTTGGTAGTACAAATTCTAGTTGGTTTTAATCCATTTTTGCAAGTCTACATAGCACCTGTCGACAGCCCTGCTTCTAGCTGTCGACAGGGCTATCTTTCCAGACCCAGAAAATAAAATCTGACAGGGGCTGTCGACAGACACCCCCTTGGCTGTCGACAGCCACTATCAGGCTGAGAATTCAGCTTCTGGGAAAGCCATATCTGTCGACAGCCACCTCCTTGCTGTCGACAGGCACATCCAGTCCCGAATTTCAGCACCTACCTTGACTCATTTCTTGATCGGAACTATACCCAATTGTTCTAACATAATGCTTACTCATTCCTAGATGTTTCTACCACTTAAACACCTACTAAACCAGTCAAGCTTCTTTTCTTTTTACCATGAATCATCACTTCAAAGTTCCGAACATAATTGACCTTGTGAGATCATCAATTTCTAAAATCAATGAAGGAATATAGTTCCTTAATTCTTGTGTGTGAACCATGAGTGAATCCTTGTGTGTCCTTGATTCATTACAAGGATGAGTGTGTTATGATGACAAGTTGTGAGTCTTGGACTCATTTAAGAATTATGCCTGGCAAATAAGGGCTGGTTCAGTCCTGGGGAGAGCACCCGAATTCGTTAGTGGCTGCGCGGGAGCGATGAGGACTCGTGGATGTTGGCATACATCAATTCGTGTTTGATTAGTCATCACATCATGCTTGTGTGTGTGAAAATGTGTCTGATTCTGAATTCAAGTATCATCCTGAGTTATTGATCTTGTTTCTAAACTATTCTTGTTCAATACATGTTATCGAATTGACTCATTTGATCATTGTTTTGAACACTCAGTGCTAGCAATCTATACCTATTCTTACCTTGAGAATTTACATCTGAATCATTTTCATTTAAAGGAATTGAGTTCTACTGGGCTAGTTAGCTCATTCAATTTACCATTTTCAGGTGGACCAAATGGAGATGAAGCTTAAAGGGGATTTAGTGTGCTGAGTGAACCACATCATGACAAGCATTGCTGTCATCTTTTGTTTTCTTTGTAGATAAGTGGAAATGTAATAAGGCTACAGTTTACTTTTGCCTGTTCCTCAGTTAGACTACAATGAGGGATATCATGTAATAAGCTTCTGCTAAACTAGTTGCTTATGTATAAACATTTATGTTAGTTCTTGTAATTAAGATCTGTCATATTCAGTAAATAGAGTTTTGCTAGAACGTGACACCACCACTCTCCCCACAACCCATCTGCATGGCCTGGATGGAGCAACATGCCTAGAGAACCCCCAACAAATGTTTAAAAGGGACAACCACATAGGGAGACAAGGACGTTGGAAAATAGTTGGAGGCAAGTAGGATAGCCAATTCAAAGAAGGGTCAACTCTCTCTCTCTAACTCTCTTGTGCACATCTGTAGTACAAGGTGTAGGTTCCCCTCCCAACAGACAGATCTCTATCTCAGAGTAGTCAACGACGTCCTCTCAATATTGTCCATGCTGCGAGAATGGTACATTCCCCCTCCCTAGCCCATTCTAGTGGCCACTCCCATATAATGCAAGTTCCATCATTCCCCCATAGCTGATCTACTCTCTTTCTAACTCTCCAGCTCTTGCACTTTCATCATTTCCTTCTTTGGTTCCCTATGTTTCGGCGCATTTCCTCACTTAAGTGTCGGAACGTTCTGTTTTAGGACCACTGTTAGAACCCCCCCCCCCCCCAACAGATTGCTCTTCTTACGTGCATATACAAGTCGACATTTCTCACATCAAATAAATTTAAGAACTCATGATGATCAGATTGTAAAAGCTTGTCAACCATTTTTAGATCTCTACAACTATCATATTAATGAAGTCTCTTCAAGTGTAAACTGGCATTAAATAAGGGCTTGATACTTTCAGCCATATAGTCTTCGCTTTCCCACAGATCTTTAGCTTCTTTAAGTGATTGGGATATCCCAATTAATAAGTTGGTAACTATATATATGTCATCATACACATAATCTAATATACAATAGCTATTTTGACATGTCTAAAATTTTGAACAGGAGTGGATGAATGGACAAGAATCATGATGATCTAATCTTGACAAAGAGATATTCTAGTAAGATCACAACATTCTAGAGAATTCGATCAGTATTAAGCCATCCACATAAAAGAATATGATATTTTCACCATGAGTCCGACAAACATTATCGGGGCGAACAATAGAAGTTTTTGACCAGACAACTTCTTTACATATCCCCCATGCACTCTACTTTAATGAGTAAACAATCCCAATTAACTGGAACTAATTAAGAAGTCTAATTAATCATCTATTCCTCCTCTTCAAGAGTTGAAGAATTGATAAGATGTTGAGAGAGTATTTTATACAAGTTGATTTCCCTATCTTTCACCTCTATTAAATATTACTTGTCTTCATTCTTCAAAACCAGAGGCCATCAAGAACCTGCAGGTTTAAGAAGAGTAGTACTAATCTATGAGAGTGGGACGAAAGCACTACAAGAAAAAATGGGTTTAGAGACCGAAATAGAGACCGATATTTTCAGTCACTGTTCGGTCACTAATTAGTCACCGAATTAGGACCGAAACTTATCAATCGCTAAATAACCATATAGTGACTGAATTCAGATCGGTCACTAATTAGTAACTAATTAGTGACCGTACAGTGACTGCTGACTTTTCGATGATTGAATTTTTCATTTTTAGAAATGGAAGAAACTTGTTGCAACTGAATATTTTCAGTCCCTAATCGATCACAAATTAGTGACCGATTATTTTTTAGTCACAGAATTTCACATTTCTCGGGTATAGAAGAAAGTTTTTACGACTGATTATTTTCGGTCACTATCGGTCACTAATTAGTGACCGATTAGGGACCGAATACTGTTAGTCACTAAAATCTTTTCGCTTGGCGCCATTATGAGAGTATTTTGGCGACCGAATTTTATCGATCACAATTTGGTCTCAGAATTGAGACCGAATTGTGGCAGATATATGGCAGACGCAAAAGTGTGGCAGTGTTAGCGACCGAACTTGTTCTGTAACGTCGCGCGTCTTTCGGATCTTCTTTCGGATCTTCGTGGATCCTGTGCTTAGTGGTTGTGATGGCTATCGTGAGGCCAATGTGTTTGTGTGTGGTACGTGTGCGTGTCTTAAGGGCCTATTGGACCGATAGTCTGGGCCTGTAGCACCCCCGTGTCCTTAGCCTGTCATCGCGACAGGGAGGAGTGTCGCGTTCTGAACGTGACCGAGGTGACCATCGCGTTCTGGTGGCCGCCTTGGGGCATTGGTCGTCTGCATGTGCACCATGTGTAGTGCGCAGAGCGGCATGTAGGAAGGCGACGCCTAGGTCTGTTGCGACCAGGTCGCGATGCGAAGATATGTCGCGTTCTAAACCGCTGGGTGTTTTTAAGAAACCCCAGCTGGACAGAACTGCAGTGAATTCTGCTCGGCCAGGGGAAGGGGAGCTGCGGCGATTTTTGCGGGAAATCCATGTTTTCGGCGTGCTCGTGCCGTAAGAAGCTCACGTGGAGCGAGAGAAACGTCGGGGGAGCATGGTATCGCGTGTTCTTCGTGAGGTAGGGTGACTCCTCCCGTTTCTAGGGTAAGAATCGCGTGGAATGCAGGGTGTGATCAGTTTAACGCTTTCTACACATAGATATCATGCCTAGGAATCCATTCAAGCATGAAAAACACTAATTAAGGGTGGTTTGCATGGTGTGGTTGGTAATCCGTGGAGGGGATCCCGGGTTTCCGTCTGCTAAGGCGATGGATCCCCCTGTCGCGATCAAGTGGCGACGGGCCGACCCATCGCGTTAAGGTTGTGAACGCGACTTGTTGTGCGTCGCGTTAATGTGTTGAAGGCGACCTATCGGGCTATCGCGTTATGAAGGCGACGCAAGCCCATGTCGCGACCACAGCCGAATGGTCTAAATGTGCATGATTTATGTAATATGATTATCCGATGTTATTATTCGATGTATTTGGTAATACCGTGTGGTGCATTGGCACCCGTGGCGTTCTGGGAGCGCATGTTTTCGAGGCTAGTATGTTGGTTACGTAGCTAGCTAGTGGTTAGTGTGTTTGGCGTGGTATGCACGCGAGTTGCACTGTGTTCACGTGTTATGGACAATTGTTACTTGAGGTTTACGTGACGTTTCACATGGTTTGTGTGTGACGTGCACGTGGTTCTGTGTGCGTGGCAAGTAGTACGACGCCTACCGTGGTTACCTCTCTAGTTGGGTGCCCCAGGTTTTCTGTGAGCCAGGCTGTTAGCTCGGGGCTTTGTCCCGGTACTTGTGCTGTACCATCGAGGTCTGTGTCGTCTGACCTGGACACCCTCACTCCTTTGTTTGAGTTGTACGTCCGGCTGAGGGAAAGACGACAGTGGGACAGTGACTCTTGTGTTTGTTTTTAGTCACTTGTAGCGCGCTCTTAGTTGGGGGTATGGACACCAGTTGTCGACACTGGTCCCCGACTAATCCTTTTCCAGTGCCTCACTCTAGGGTGCTCCGGCCAGAGACCCTAAATGTGCCAGGCATGGGCCTGCAGTTGTGTGTCCGCAGGAGTGGTGTTTAGTTGGTCTCCATAGTTGTTTGACTTTTTCACGTGGAGCGGCAGCTGGACCTTTCAATCGTGGCTGCGAGACTGGGAGGTAGACCTGTGTTAGTTTGTCCGAGTCAGTCACTGGTGTCGCGAACCAGTTCACGTGGCTCGGGTGTGGCGGTATCTACTGTAGCTCGTACACATGTTTGGGTTTGCCGTTTATTTATTACAGTTACTTTACGTAGTCGGAAAATGGTGAGTACATTTACAGCTTTAATATCTGCTTAGTTATTCTATAAATTGCTAGCGCAGTTTACTGCTTCCGTACCTGTGTTTTGGTTTACTCGGTGTTGGGGGAGTTCCCTACTGAGCCAGTGACTAGAGAGGCTCACCCTACCCCCCACAAGTGAGGGCGAGGAGGACGTTTCGTTACCGTCATCCAGTTCGGAGCCGTGTCGTAGCGGTGTTGGACCAGCACCTCCAGCAGTGTAGTTTCTTTCTCAGTTGTACTAGTTTACCTCGGGGTATGCCCCAGGCTCTTGTACTTTCTTGTACTTTTGTTGAAATTTGGCTATGTAAATCTTGTACAATATATATGAGTTGGTGAATCATATATGTGATCAGGTGTGTTCCTTTGTGTTTCACGGACGTGTGTATGATATCCCTTGCGAGGCTTCGGCCCATTCGCGGGAGGCGGACTCGGATCAACTTCGTTAGTGGTTTAACGGGCTTGAACTAGGCGTTCCGTCACAGTTGGTATCAGAGCAAGGTCCGTGTAAATATAAAGGAACTGGGAATTAGATAGCCTATTTCTACATTTGTACACTGTTGGTAGTTGGCCCTGGTTTCTAACGATTTGTTGTTATGTTTGTGGATGGGTTTCGTTTGTGCAGAAGTTTGAGATGGCTGATAGAAGGGATTGGGGTGGTGGAGGAGAGGACCCTGAAGAGTCCACTCAGCGTATGATTGAGATGATTTGGGAAAGCCTCACTGATATTCGGATGAGGATGGATCAGCAGGCACCGGTACCTCCAGCAGCAGTACCACCAATTGCTGAAGTACCTGTGGCCCCTGTTGCACCATCGCCTAGGGTGGAGGTACCTTATATGGCACCTGTACCACCACCAGTAATGGCAGCAGAAGAGCCAGTGATGCAAGTTGAAAAGTTTTTGAGGTTGCAGCCGCCCACTTATACAGGAGGGCCAATCCAGATACAGCAGAGCACTGGATTCATGAGGTTGAAAGGGTCTTTACGACCATGAGGTGTCCAGCAGTGGATAAAGTTGTGCTAGCCACATACCAGTTGAGAGGCTTTGCGCAGCAGTGGTGGCGTCTGAAGATGCAAACTACTTTTCAGGCAGGACAGAGGAGGTTATTACCTGGCCGAAATTTCTCGAGGCATTTAATGACATATTCTTTCCACTTCAAGTGTAGCAGCGAAAAGAGAGCAATTCCGGACACTTCAGCAAGGTAATATCTCAGTTTTAGAATATCAGATGCGATTTATGGCACTTAGCCGATATGCACCTTATTAGTAGTATCGATAATGCTATGATGGTTGAATATTTTATTCAGGGTTTGAGAAAGAGTTGCAGAATGCGGTAATACCGTTAATGTGTAGATCGGTTGAGGAAGCAGCCCAGAGAGCAGCTACTCTTGAGAGGTCTATTCGGGCTCGTCAAGCAAGTGGGTCAGGTTCGGGTAGTTTTTGGCTACCTCAGCAGGCAGCAGGAGTTAGTAGGGGAAAAGCTCCAGCATGACCTTCTTCTTCAGGTTTTGGTAAGTGGCGACAGAAATTAAAGCAAGTATTTAAGGGCAAAGGAAGAGGAAGAGGGGGTCGTCAGCAATTCAGCAGGGCGTGGTTATACGCCAGAGGTAGAAGAGTTGCAGTAGAGTACTGCCAGGCAGCCCACTATTCCACCAGGTTACAGATGTTATAATTGCAATCAGCCAGAGCATTTGATCCGCAATTTCCATTATCTGAGAGAATATGGGTATGGTAGAGGTGTTCAGCAGCAGCAGCAGCCCAGCAGTCTTAACAGGTCGTGGTGGAGGTGTACCATAGCAGCGAGGTAGAGGCCGGGTTATGGCTATCACCCGTGCTCAGGCGGAGGCATCGAATATGATAGAGGTATTATACCCATTTATGATTATTCAGCAAGAGTTTTATTTGATTCGGGTGCCTCTCATTCTTTTATTTCCGAAGAATTCCTGAATTGTATGACAACCTTTGGAAGAAAAGTCTTGTGAGTTGGTAGTGGAGATTCCTTCTAGTGAGTTTATGCTCACTTCGAGCTACATAGATGAAGCTCCTGTTGTGATTGGAGGAACCAGATGCCGGGTCGGTTATATGCCCTGCAATTGAGAGATGATGATATTTGGGAATGGATTGGCTTGAAACCAATGGAGCCATGTTAGATTGCAGAAAGAAAAGATCAGGTTTTGTCATCCTAATGGTGCGGTGTTTGAATATCAAGGTATGTTTTTTTACTCCTAAATTTATAATTCTGCAATTAGAGCTAGAATGTTGATAAATACAGGATGTGTGACTTATTTAGCTTCAGTGAGTCTAGTAGAGGCTAGTCAGTCAATGGAGGTAGTTCCCGTGGTTAGGAATTTGCCGATGTTTTTCTAGAAGATTTGTCTGGTTTAGCTCCACATAGAGAGGTGGACTTTACTATTAAGTTGTTGCCAGGTACCATGCCGATCTCTAAAGCTCCATATCGGATGGCACCAGCAGAGCTTAAAGAGTTGAAAAAGCAATTACAGGAGTTATTGCAGAAGGGTTTATTAGACCGAGTCATTCCCCGTGGGGGGCACCGGTGTTGTTTGTGAAAAAGAAAGATGGTAGATTTCGCATATGCATAGATTACAGGAAGTTGAATGATGTGACCATTAAGAATAAGTACCCGTTACCGAGAATAAATGATCTGTTTGATCAATTGCAGTCAGCAAAGGTATTTTTCTAAATTGATTTGAGATCTGGGTACCATCAGTTAAGGATTAAGGAGGAAGATATAGATAAAACAACATTTAGAACCAGATATGGTCACTATGAGTTTGTGGTATGTCATTTGGGCTAACCAATGCTCCTGCAGCTTTTATGGATCTGATGAATAGAATCTTTCATCCATATTTGGACCAATTCATTGTGGTCTTTATAGATGATATTCTGATTTACTCAGCATCTGAAGAGGAGCATGCAGCGCATTTGAGATTTGTCTTGCAATTATTAAGAGATAATCAGTTGTTTTGCCAAATTCAACAAGTGTGAATTTTGGTTAAAGGAAATTCAGTTATTGGGTCATGTCATATCAGCTGAGGGAGTGGCAGTTGACCCAAGTAAAGTGGAAGCAGTGATGAAATGGGAAGTGCCTAAGGCAATTACTGAAATAAGAAGCTTTTTGGGGTTAGCAGGCTATATAGGCGTTTCATTCAAGATTTTTCTAGAATTGGCGGCACCCATGACTAGACTGACGAGAAAAGGTGTGCCATTTGTATGGTCTGGTGAATGTCAAAGAAGTTTTATGGAATTAAAGAAGAGGCTTACAGCGGCACCAGTGTTGACATTACCAACAGGTAATGGTGGTTTTGTTGTATATACAGATGCATCTAGAAGGGGGCTGGGCGCAGTGTTAATGCAGCATAGCAAGGTAATTGCTTATTCGTCTAGGCAATTGAAGCCAGCAGAAGAGAATTACCCCACTCATGATTTAGAGCTAGCAGCAGTTGTGTTTGCCTTAAAGATGTGGAGGCATTATCTTTATGGTGAAAGATTTGAAATTTTTACAGATCATAAAAGTTTAAAGTATATCTTTTCCCAGAAAGATTTGAATCTCCGTCAGCGTAGATGGGTGGAGTATTTAAAAGATTATGATTTTAGTTTGGCTTACCATCCGGGTAAGGCCAATGTGGTGGCTGATGCTCTAAGCAGAAAAGCATACTTAAGTCAAATGATGATTAAGGAATGGAAATTATATGAGAGATAGCAGAGACTCCTTGTATGTGCCAAGTAGTCAGCGACGGGCAATACTAGCTAGTAGTGCTGTGGAGCCATCACTGTATTGGCAAATTGTTGAGGCTCAAAAGGCAGATGTGAATTTAGCCGAAATAGTGAAGATGGAAGGAGTTACTATTGATGATAACTGTGTGGTCAGGCTCAGAGGCAGGTTATTTGTGCCAGCAGAAGAGAAGTAAAGCAGAAGTATTAGAAGAGGCTCATAAATCTAGGTACACTATTCACCCCGGTAGTACTAAAATATATCAGGATATGAAAAGGCACTTTTGGTGGCCTCATATGAAAAAAGAAATAGCAGAATTTGTCTCAAGATGTGCAATTTGTCAACAGATCAAGGCAGAACATCAGAAGCCTGGAGGTCTATTGCAATTGTTGCCCTTTCCATAGTGGAAATGGGATGATATTGCTATGGACTTTGTAGCAGGTTTACCAAGGTCAGCCTTAGGACATAATGGAATATGGGTATATGTTGACAGATTAACTAAAGTGTGCTGGTTGGTAGCAGTAAGTATGTCTTGGACAGTGGACAGATTAGTGAAAGTTTATGTTGATAAAATGTTCCACTGCATGGCATCCGAAGACTATTGTTTCTGATAGGGATCTAAGGTTTACTTCTGGTTTTTGGAGGAGCTTGCCAAGGGTAATTGGCACCGAGTTGAGATATAGCTCAGCTTATCATCCCCAGATAGATGGTCAGACAGAAAGGACTATTCAGACAATTGAAGACATGTTGTGAGCTTATTGTTTGGTTGGGGAGGTAACTGGGAGCATCATTTAAGTATGGTTGAGTTTACCTATAATAATAGTTATCATACCAGTCTTGGAATGGCCATATGAAGCTCTATATGGAAGGCCATGTAGACCCCATTAAACTGGCATGAAGTGGGAGAAAGGCAGATGGTGGGTCCTGAATTAATTCAGCGAACCACGAAAATAGTGAAGCTTATTAAAGAAAATTACAGGTAGCTCAAAGCAGGCAGAAAAGTTATGCCGATAATCGGAGAAGACCACTTCAGTTTGAAGTGGGAGACTTTGTTTTTCTAAGAGTTTCCCCTAGTAAGGGTATTATGAGGTTGGCAAGACCGGAAAGTTGAGTCCGAGATATGTGGGACCCTTTCAGGTGTTAGAAAGAATTGGGGAAACAACTTATAGACTTGATTTGCTAGCTGACTTTGCAGATGTTCATGATATTTTCCATGTTTCTATGTTAAGAAAATGCATTGAAGATCCAGCGCAGATAATCAGTTACCAAGGTGGTGACTTAAGACCGGATATGACTATGCCAGAGTATCCATTACAGATTACTGGCCGAAAGACAAAGAAGCTGAGAAACAAAGAAATTGAATTGGTCAAGGTGAGATGGGAGAATAGGTTGGGTGGTGAGGATACCTGAAAATTAGCCAAAGAAATGGCTAAAGGGTATCCTTACTTATTTGAGTAAGGCTTTGCATTTCTTTTTAGATGATAGTACTTGTAAATATGTGTGATGAAACTTTTTGTATTTGAGTTATGAATTCGAGGTCGAAATTTCTTTTTAGATTATAGTGTAACGTCGCGCGTCTTTCGGATCTTCGTGGATCCTGTGCTTAGTGGTTGTGAGGGCTATCGTGAGGCCAATGTGGTTTGTGTGTGGTACGTGTGCGTGTCTTAAGGGCTACTGGGCCGATAGTCTGGGCCTACAGCACCCCGTGTTCTCAGCCTATCATCGCGACGGGAGGAGTGTCACGTTCTAAACGCGACCGAGGTGACCGTCTAGTTCTGGTCCGCCTTGGGGCGTTGGTCGTCTGCATGTGCGCCACGTGTAGCGCACAGAGCGGCATGCAGGAAGGCGACGCCTAGGTCCATCGCGACCAGGTCGCGACGCAAAGATACGTCGTGTTCTAAACCGCTGGGTGTTTTTAAGAAACCCCAGCCGGACAGAAACGCAGTGAGTTCTGCTCGGCCAGGGGAAGGGGAGCTGCGGCGATTTTTGCGGAAATCCGTGTTTTTTTCGGCGTGCTGTGCCGTAGGAAGCTCGCGTGGAGTGTGAGAGAAACGCCGGGGGAGCGCGGTATCACGTGTTCTTCGCGAGGTAGGGTGACTCCTCCCGTTTCCAGGGTAAGAATCGCGTGGAATGCAGGGTGTGATCAGTTTAACGCTTTCTACACAATAGATATCATGCCTAGGAATCCATTAAAGCATGAAAACACTAATTAAGGGTGGTTTGCATGGTGTGGGTTGGTAATCCATGGAGGGGATCCAGATTAGGGTTTCCGTCTGCTAAGGCGACAGATCCCCCTGTCGCGATCAGGTGGCGACGGGCCGACCCGTCGCGTTAAGGTTGTGAACGCGACTTGTTTATGCGTCGCGTTAATGTGTTGAAGGCGACCTATCGGGCTGTCGCGTTATGAAGGCAACGCAAGCCCATGTCGTGACCACAACCGAATGGTCTGAATGTGCATGATTTATGTAATATGATTATCCAGATGTTATTATTCGATGTATTTGGTAATACCGTGTGGTGCATTGGCACCCGTGGCATTCTGGGAGCGCATGTTTTCGAGGCTAGTATGTTGGTTACATAGATAGCTAGTGGTTAGTGTGTTTGGCGTGGTATGCACGCGAGTTGCACTGTGTTCACGTGTTATGGACAATTGTTACTTGAGTTTACGTGAAGTTTCACGTGGTTTGTGTGTGACGTGCATCTGGTTCTGTGTGCGTGACAAGTAGTACGACGCCTACCGTAGTTACCTCTCTAGTTGGGTGCCCCAGGTTCTCTGTAAGCCAGGCTGTTAGCTCGGGGCTTTGTCCCGGTACTGTGCTGTACTGTCGAGGTCTGTGTCGTCTGACCTGAACCCCTCACTCCTTTATTTAGTTGTACGTCCAGCTAAGGGAAAGACGACAGGGGGATAGTGACTCTTGTGTTTGTTTTTAGTCACTTGTAGCGCGCTCTTAGTTGGGGGTACGGACACCGGTTGTCGACACTGGTCCCAACTAGTCCTTTCCATTGCCTCACTCTAGGGTGGGTGCTTCGGCCAGAGACCCTAAAGGTACCAGGCATGGACCTGCGATTGTGTGTCCGCAGGAAGGAGTGGTGTTTAGTGGTCTCCATAGTTGTTTGACTTTTTCACCTGGAGCGACAGCTGGACGTTCGTTCGTGGCTACGAGACTGAAAGGTAGACCTGTGTTAGTTTGTCCGAGTCAGTCACTGGGGTCGCGAACCAGTTCACGTGGCTCGTTGTGGCGGTCTACTGTAGCTCATACATCTGTTGGGTTTGTCGTTTATTTATTACAGTTGCTTTACGTAGTCAGCAAACGGTGGTACATTTACAGCTTTAATATCCTGCTTAGTTGTTCTATAAATTGCTAGCGCAGTTTACTGCTTCCGTACCGTGTTTGGTTTGCTTGGTGTTGGGGGAGTCCCTACTGAGCCAGTGACTAGAGAGGCTCACCCCTACCCCCCACAGGTGAGGGCGAGGAGGACGTTTCTTACCGTCATCCGTTCGGAGCCGCGTCGCAGCGGTGTTGGACCAACACCTCTAGCAATGTAGTTTCTTTTCTCAATTGTACTAGTTTACCTCGGGGTATCCCCAGGCTCCTGTACTTTCTTGTACTTTTGTTGAAATTTGGCTATGTAAATCATGTACACTATATATGAGTGGTGAATCATATATGTGATCAGGTGTGTCCTTTGTGTTTCACGGACGTGTGTATGATATCCCTTGCGAGGCTTCGGTCGTTCGTGGGAGGCGGACTCGGATCAGTTCGTAGTGGTTTACGGGCTTGAACGAGGTGTTCCGTCACATTTCGTCGCTATTTCTTCTTTACCTTGCCTCCCCCCTTTCAAGCGATGACCACCTCTCCTCTCTCTCGATCTCCAACGTCGAAACCCCCCTCACCGACACTAGAACCCCCCTCGCCGACGCCGCCACCGATCGCCGACGTCGTCGCCGTCGCCATCGCCCCCAGCACTGTAAACACGTAAATTCGACTCCACCGCGGGAAAATTTCATATTGCACCATAATGCCACAAATGGCCCTCATATTGCCTTGCAAGAGTGTGTTCCAATATTTCCAGATCTCACCCATTCTTCCCCGGTGCTTCCCCTCCATTTTCAAGGCTCGTCAGGTCTTATAGGCATTCATTTCAAGTCGCGACGGTCTTCAGGCCGCGTTAATGCAGTCGTGATGGGTCCGAGGGACACGTTCTGAAACGCGTCCGGCATGGCGGACGCTTCCCTTTGATTCCATTGTCGTGTCGGGCATCTTGGACGCGACAAGGCTAGGGGTCCTTGTCGCGACGGTCTTCAGCCACGCACAAGGAATTTGCTTATTTTGAAACTACCCATTGCTGACTTCATGAACGCATTCGCTATAGGCAACGCGATTCTAATGTTGGTTGGCAGGATTTTTATAAATAAAATATGGAAATGTCTTATCCCATCATGTCGGGCCAACGCGTTTCAAATCAGAGACACGTCGGACTGTGCCGATACGATTAGGCCCTAGCCCCAAAAGTCGTCGCACTCGAGCGACCGTACCTCAAGTCCTGAGGAATCTCTGAATCGCATCCGCCTGAGCTGCCGCAATTAGGCCTGTACCCTACATCCCCGAAAGTCGTCGCATTTATGAGCCCACGTGCCAAAATGAAGTCATGGCGGGGTAAGTCGACGTGTTTCAAGAACGCGGCGGCCATCCCCGATGTGACTATGCGGCGCTTCAAGAACGCGGCGGCCATCCCGACGCGACTATGCGGCACTTCAAGAATGCGGCGGCCATCCATGGCGCGACTATGCGGCGCTTCAAGGACGCGACTACTGTCCCGATGCGATTCTGAAGGCAGTTACAGGTCCGTAATCGTAATCATTTCTATTGTCAAATTAGGTAGACTTGTAAATCACGACGTTTGACCCAGACGCGATTCACTCTGAAAGTCGTTTCTGTTGTACCCTACACGATTTAGGAATCTGTTGCCTATAAATAGACCCCCAAGGGTCATTTGTAAGGGGGGTCCACTCAGAGCGGCAAAGCCCTGCCGAATTCCTGTCTCGACTCCCGACCCACGGGGGAGGGGGGTCCACTCAGAGCGACGAAGCCCTGCCGAATTTCTGTCTCGACTCCTGGCCCACTGGGGGGGGTCCACTCAGAGCGGCGAAGCCCTACCGGATTTCCGTCTCAACCCCGTCCTAGGGGAACCTTCTACTTCAAGCCATCCATTCGATCCCCTGGAGTTCGGAGCCAACATCCCCTCCGTCATCCTCACGCGAACTGGAGTGAGGCAGGAGCTTCTTCCTCATCTTCCTCCCTCCGTAGAGTCCATCGCACCGCCGTGCCATCAACACTTGGGGAAGCACCCCCTCCCCTTTCTCCCTTTCTCATTTCGTTTACCTCCTCCGGGCCCCACGTGGCCCTTCTTTACTCTCTTTTTACACACACACACATGCATGCATACACACACACACATACCTATTTTTAGGGGTTTAAAAGCCACCACACGGTGAGTCATTCCCCATGTCATTTATTTCATTTCATTTATTTAGAATTTGATACTGCACATTCGGTTAATCCTCTTTTCTCTTCTTTGTCTTTTTCTTCTTTTTCAGGGTAATCATTAACGAAAAGCGCCCTCTACCACGGTCGCCCATGCTCGTAGAGGAAGAGGAACCCACACCCCCACGCAACCTCCCACGCTCCAACAGGTATTCCGCGATCACCCATTCCACCCGCACCCCTCGCACGTGCATCTCCATTCGGTACCATCGCGTACCTGGCGATCACGATCTTTTCATCCCTCGTTTATCATCCCTCTTTGTGGGCCGTATGCTCGGAGTTCCCCTAAAAAAGGGAAACAAAAAGCATCGTCTACAGGCACCACTCGAGCTCGTCGGCCTCCTTCGGCGCCACCAACGCCCTCGCCGCCGCTCGCCTGTAGGTAACTACCCCTCTCCTGTGCCGCCCCCTCCTCCTCTCCCCCCCCCCCCCCCCCCCCCCCCCCCGCCCACCCCACCCGCCGGAAGCCCCCCTCCCCTGCGGCCCTCCTCCTCCCCCCGCCACTAGACCCCCTATGCTGCCCCCCTCTCTCCCCCCCCCCCCCCCCCCCCCCCCCACACCCACCGGAATCCCCCCCCCCTTCCCTACGCGCCCTCCCCCCCCCTCCCCTGCGTGCCCTCCTCCTCCCCTCCCCCCAAACTCGGCGAAGGCCCCCCCCCCCCCCAACCCGCCGAACCCCCCCCCCCCCTTGGCCGCCTCTCCTCTTCCATCCCTCCCCCCTGCGCACCCTTCTCCTCCTCCCCTCCCCTGCCTCCCCCTCCTGTCCCCCCCCCCCTCCCTTGCAGCCCCCTATCCTCCTCTACCCCTCCCTGCTCCCACCCTCCCTCTCTCACTCTCTCGTCTCCCATGGGTGCCAGTCCCTTTCCCTCCCTCCCTTTCATCTCACAGTCACATGACTGTGCTTACATAGTCACAAGAGTGACTGTCTCTCAGTGACATAGTCACATGACTGTGGTCACTGTGCAATTTATTTTATGTAGTTTTTTTCTTGCAATTTTATTTTATGTAGTTTTTCTGTAATTTAATTTTCTGCAATTTGTTATAGCATGACAAGGTGTGGCAAATGATGGTGTGGTGGTAGAAGTAATTAACTTAAGAGTGTAATGGTGGGTTGACAAATGTCTAACAAGAGATAGACTAATAATAACGATGACGATGATAATTGACAATGAGTGGTAATAAATATTAACGACCAACAGCAAGATGACAACAAAGTAATGACCATTGATAGTAATGTTAATGAAATAATATCATCATATGCTATATTTAGAATGACATGGTTCTTGAGAAACAACAAAACAAAAAGGGCATATTTCAGAAACAATGTGTCACCCTTTTGGCTTGTTGAAAATTAAAAATAAATCTTTGGGGTCAATTTGTTGGAAATATGGTTCCAAGTAACACACATAGATTAGTTTGACAATTGAAGATATATCAAAACCATATGTTGCCATGCCCCATCACTCTAGCATTTGAAATACCTCAGTTTGACAGAGTTAGGGGATGTTACTTACAGACAAAATACTTACTAGGTGCCCTTGATCCACATATCTAAGTATACATTTTTTAAGGTGGATTACAACACAAAATTATAAAATGAGAAGTGAATAGAATGTACAAATATAGAGAAAGGTATCAAGAAACAAAAAAATCCCCTTTGTTAAGTGGTATGGTGAAAACACAGCATAGACATTGTTATTTGGATAAAAACAAAATGAGATGCAAGCTAAGAGTTGATTCACTTTACATGAGATGCACCATAAAGAATAATCAGCATATTTGTTTGATGATAACATTTTAGGGGGAGAATGAGTAACTTTACATAATTGCTTTACGGCAACAATTATCAAAAATACCTTTGGCTGATCATCATACAATGTGCCTCCTTCTATAATTATTTATAATGGCCTTCCAAACCCCAGGCACCCACCAAATGTGACAAACATAGACAATCCATATGATAAAGCAGTAGTCACAAATAGGAAAAAAAGGAAGATTATAATCAAACAAATACATAATGTAAATATAGGGATTATTACTACATTTAACAGTAAATTATCACCCTTGAAACTTGCACCAATGGGCATTTTAGTCTTCTTTTTGCATTAGGTTAATAAATAAGAGAAGTGTGGGACTTGGTATGGTGAATAGCCATACATCTATTTTATGTGTCTCTCTTCTGTCCTCTTCTTTTTCTTTCTTCTCTTCTCTCTAGGAGATCATTCCATTGCAGTTGCAGAGCGTATCTATAAGTTTCTCATTATAAAGGTTGAAACGAGGTCCTATGATCTAATTTGTTTCTCATTATAAGCCCTGGTCCCCGCCATTCTAAAGAATAAACTCTAAGTAACTATATACTTATTTCTTTCACAAGTGAGGAAAAAAAAAACTAAACCCACATGCCATAGCTATAGCATTCTTAAACATAAGCTATGTAAAAGATGATATGACTTGCCATGGCATCCTAAATTCTACTTTGTCCTCTCCTTCTCATCAAAAAGTGAAAATACCGTAATATAAATGAATATACTGAATACATAATATTTTACCTTTGAAATTTTCACTGGATCAATGAGTGACCTTTACATTTGGATTTTAAGCAAATATAAAAGTCTATTTATTTCTACTTTATTGTGATATCTCCAATGTCATATTACACGTACATAGCTAGGAAATTAGTTTAGAACAATCATAATTAAGGTGAAAATAATAGAAAAAACAAAAGAAAACATAAACAAAAGTTTTATCCCTTATAAAGTTGGTTTTTGTTAGATCCTCTCCCCACCTCCCTTAGAGCCATGGGATAGGCGTTAGTTTAATGTGCAGAAGGTCACAATCCTCTCCCATTCCCAACTCCCTAGATCTATTGAGGTATACATCCCAATTTAGGGAAAAAAAATTAGTACAAACCTTTATTAGTTTAGTTTACGTTTAATTATTTACTTTCAGTTTAATGATTAGTATTGCACTTCTTATTTTAATGTAATTGTTTAATATTGCACTTATTTAATTGTAATATTTCTTGCAAGGTGTTGAACAACTTCAAAGGAAAAAGAAAAAAAAGGTGCACTGGCCCTGTATTCCTGAATTTCACCTACTTACATGGCAATCAGTAGCTGATAGAAAAAGATTTGGGGGAGTCAAGTTCGGAGAAATGGAGAGGGATTGCCTACTTTCCCATGGGGCCGCTGCGAATCTTCATGAGCGCCTATTCACACTCAGTGACTCTTCACAGATGTTTGGCAAACATGTATTTGTGCAGAGTCACTGAGTGTGAATAGGCGTTCGTGAAGGTTTGCAGCGGCCCCATGGGCAAATAGGCAGTCCCTCTCCATTTCTCCAAACCTAACTCCCCCAAATCTTTTCCTATCAGCTACTGGTTGTCGTGTAAGTAGGTGAAATTCAGGATACAGGGCCAGTGCACCTTTTTTTTTTCCCTTTTTTGTGTTGCTATGTAAGTAGGTGTAATATTTTATTTTTATTTTCCTTTCATATTTATGTGGTTTTTAAATTTGATGTATGCATGTATAGCAATTTATCACTGCACACACCTCACGAGAGCGTGTTAAGCCCGTGTCAATGAACCTTCCCATTCAGGACTTTGGGATTGATGTGCACGAGTCTTATTTTCATTGATGAGAACGTGTATATCTAACTCAAAGTCTTGAATTGTCCCATTTTGGATAGTCTGTGAATGTTTGATCGTAGTTAGGTGGTCATTTACTATGTGTTTGTATTATTTGTTGAAAATTTCAGTTGCGTCTACTCACTCCTCTTTGATATACCTTTATTGATTTAGAATATTTTCTTAACCACTTATTAGTAAGTGTTTAAGAAAATATCTTAATCAATAAATATTTTGGTATATCAGAGAGGTGTGGGGAGATGTTGTCGAAATTTTCAGCAAATAATACAAAAACCATAGTAAATAGTCATACGATCAATATCACAGATGGGTAAAAAGTGATAATCTAAATATATATCTTCCTATTCATTTCTGTTGCATCGAAGGATGTGTGAGTTTGAATTTTAAAGTTATTTGTCTGTTAATATTGGTTGGGCGCAGGAAAAAAATGGCTTCAGACCGTTCATAGATGTATCGTAGAATAGTTGATAATGTGGTGTCTGTGGAGTTTAGGGTCGGAGTTGAGAATTTCATTCAGTTTGCATTGGGGAATCCAAATGCAGCAGTAGACAACGAGGGTGGCATCCGATGTCCTTGTATGATTTGTAAAAATTTGAAGTGGAATTCACCAGGGGAGGTTCAACGCCATTTATACAGAAAAGGGTTTGTTGAAGGTTATATGAATTGGACATGTCATGGTGAGGAGCTCTAGTCGCACGAGCCTAGTAATGTGGAAGGCACAAATACGTATGTGGATATGTTAATTGTAGATGTTGCTGGTCTGACATTCAGTGTACATGAGGATCCTGCTGTATGCACTGAAGACGTGCTGAACAAGGGAGCCGAAAGATTCTATCAGTTACTTAAGGATGCTGATGAGCCATTGTGGATGGTTGTCAAAAACAACTCGTTGTCAATGGTGTCACAGTTGCTGAACTTGAAATCTGAATTTCATATAAGTGAGAATTGCTTTGATCATCTCCTCATCATCATCAAGAGCATGTTACCTCTAGATGAGAAGCTGCCTCCAAATTTTTATCGTGCCAAGAAGATGGTCAATGATTTAGGACTTGGATATGTGGAAATAGATGCATGTCCTAATCATTGTATGTTGTATGACAAAGAGGATGCAGATAAGGTATCCTGTTCAGTTTGCCATCATGATAGGTTTAAACCTAAAATAGGGGCCAATTCAAGGGGAAAGGATATACCTTATGCGTCATTGCGATATTTCCCCCTTACACCCAGGTTACAGTGGATGTATATGTCTTCAAAGACAGCTCTACATATGAGGTGGCACACAGCAAGAGTACGTCGGGACGAGGATATTATGAGTCATTCTGCAGATGGCGAAGCTTGGACTCATTTCAACCATGCTCATCCTATCTTCTCAAGGGAGTCG
This sequence comes from Colocasia esculenta, assembly GCA_014218235.1. Taxonomy (NCBI): domain Eukaryota; kingdom Viridiplantae; phylum Streptophyta; class Magnoliopsida; order Alismatales; family Araceae; genus Colocasia; species Colocasia esculenta. Next base: position 139,291,851 of record CM024762.1, on the reverse strand, counting down.
CGTAATGTGAGGCTTGGTTTGCACTGACGGATTTAATCCTTTTGGAGGTTCCGTGACTTCCTACTCCAGTTGGCCAGTGTTCGTGACACCATACACACCTTCCTCCAAGCATGTGTATGAAGCGAGAGAATTTGTTCCTGTCCTTATTGATTCCTGGTCCGAAAATTCCTACAAAAAATATAGACATCTATCTCAGACCATTGATTGATGAATTGAAATTATTATGGACTGAGAGGGTCAATACTTATGATGCATCTAGAAAGCAAAACTTCACATGAGGGCAGCAATGATGTGAACGATAAGTGATTTTCCTGCATATGGAATGCTAGCTGGTTGGAGCACACATGGGAGGCTAGCATGTCCTTACTGTATGGATAATACCAAATCATTTGTACTTAAACATGGTGGGAAGTCCTGCTGGTTTGATGCCATCGACAGTTTTTAGCAGCTGATCACCCTTTCAGAAGACAAAAAGATGCATTCCTAAAGAACAGAATGGAACGAGATGAAGTTATTTCGAGAGATTGTCTGGTGATCATATGGCAGCACGTGTAGAAAATTTGCCAGATATCACACAACTGATGGGCAGTACCCGACACCTTTCAGGTTTTGGGAAGGAGCACAATGGGTGAAGAAGCATTTTCTGGGAGCTACCTTATTTCGACTCTTCTTGTGCGGCACAGTCTAGACGTGATGCATATCGAAAAAATATCTTTGATAATGTGTTCAACACTGTTATGGACATAAAGGTAAACAAAGGAGAATGGGAATACACATTTTGACTTGTCCATGCTCTGTAAACGTCCAGAGTTAGACTTGTTGTAGTAAATGGGAAATCAATTAAACCAAAAGCAGTTTATGTGCTTGGAGGAGGACAAGTAAAGGAAGTGTGTCAGTGGCTGAAACAGTTGAGATTTCCTGATGGTTATGTGTCTAATATTGCTCGTTTTGTCACGTCAGTGATGGAAAAATATATGGAATGAAGAGTCACGACTGCCAGTGTTCATGCAAGGTTGCTCCTATTGCATTTTTGTGACATGTTGTCGAAGCCTCTATGGGGAGTATTGTCTGAGCTGAGTCGATTTTTCACGATTCTGTGTGCATCAGAACTCAGGCTTGAGGATGTGCAAACTATCGAACAGAATGTGGTCACCATCGTATGCAAGTTGGAGAAGATATTTCGCCTGCATTCTTCGATTCGATGGAGCATTTACTCGTACATCTACCATATGAAGTTAAAGTCGGAGGGCCAGTACAATATAGATGGATGTATCCATTTGAGAGGTATATGTAAATATTACTTTTTTCTTCTTAGAATTGCACCTTACATATGATATGTTTCCTAATTGTCTTGTACATTGTTGATGTAGGTATATGCATGACCTCAAAATGAAAGTCCGAAATAAAGCAAAAGTGGAGGGTTCTATTGCTGAGGCATACATTATGGAGGAAATCTCAAACTTTTGTTCGATGTACTTTGAAGCAGACATATAAACTCGTTGTACTCAACCTCCATGTAATGATGATGGGGGGAATCTGTGTGTTCAAATTGACTCTCCATATTTAATCACCTTGGAGTAATCACGGGATTGTGCTCCCCAAAAAGTGTATGTATGAAGGATAGGAAAACGTACCGTGATCGCCACCAAGTAGTCGCCAGGGATGGGTGCGTATGAAGGACGGCTGACTACGTTGGAAAGGAAGGGAAGAGAGAAAACGTACCTGCTAACAGCGACAAGATGATTGTCGCTATGCTTGTACCTGAACGCGACGGGATGAACGGCGCCTTCCGGGTCGCGAC